>CM076582.1:1014871570-1015174743 GCA_034641835.2 Pinus albicaulis | reverse complement strand
ATTTTGAATTTCCATAGGATTTTAGTCTGTCTATGTTGAGGAGGTAAATTCCCTCTGCGGATAGAGGCGATCCCTACTAGCCCAGCAGGGGTCTAGCAACAATCGAAAATGTTACGACGCAAGTTCCTAGTTACGAATGAAAAGACTTAGAGATAGAAGCCTACCTGGAATCCAATGCTACGATCTGAAGAAGAAAGCGTTCCCGTTCCTCAGCCCCGGCAGATCACAATCCTCCACGATCTCCGCGGATGGACACCTGCACATGAAAGAAACAAACAGATACAAGCATAAAATCCAGCATACGTAACTCAATATCAGTCAGAAAGGATATTACTCTTATTAACATCATCGAAAACAGAGTGGAACCATAATCGTAATCATTCATTAAATAACAATCGAAGAAAGATTACAACCAATGTTCTGACGTCGTGTTCCCCTTCGGATGGGTCTCCAGTCGTTCACGTCTCGCAAAGCTCGCCAGGGAAAGGGCAAACCTCTCCTAAGTCTCTCGACGATAGTCTCCTTACTTGAGTCGGCCTTAAGGGAAGAAAGAGGGCTCTTACAGCACAAAGGCTCTTGGGAATTTGGAGATTCAAAGCTTAGGCACTTCAAGACTAGCTTGCCATGGAATTGAGCAGGCTTTTATAGATGGGGAAGGAGGGAGTTGGGATCCCTATTATTGTGGGATTGACCCTATCAACAAGGAAGGTTCCATGGGAGGTGGCAAAACCACTTCCCTTCCATAGAACTTCCGCAGCCAAACCTCCCAACTCAAGATAGGCAATGGTTTCTGAGTTTGTTGAAACTCAACTTCCGCCATCTTTATTTAAAAAACAGTCCTTAAATTGGGTGGCGCGACTACTACTCTGTGACAGAGCGCCAGTTGGCGCGACCTCTTTGCAGGATTTTCCCCATTGGCGCGAGTACTGAACTGTCTGCCCGCGCCAATGCAAAAAGGGATGTTTTTCATGATTTTTGCAAGGAGATGTCTTTAGGGCAAATGAAGCTCATGCTTAGAGGAATGCATTGATGATGTTTTCAAGGCATGAAAATGTTCATAGGTCACAAAATGGGTCCTCCATTGTGCGGGACGGGGAATGGTAGGAACGGTGACAAGTACGTATGTAGAGTGGTAATTTATGAGACGAGAGAGAGAGAGAGGGGTGAAATGCTTTACGAGAACATGTTCAGTGACCCCCGTAGTCGAGGAAAACACAACGCCAAAAATACAGGCGATATCTCAAGTACTGATGTATATGTGAAACAGGCGCAGTCATGGAAAGCAGAGTATGCTACTGTGGGATCTAGGGTATGGGCGCGGCCATCCGGCGATGATCAAATAAATAGACTCGGGTATGGACGCAGCCATCCAATCAGTGAGTCATGTACATAATGATAATAATCCACAATCGCAGCCTGGATTACAACAGACACAATCCAGGGTCTTGCGCTCCATCTCGACCCAACAAAGTACAAGTTCAAGCATGTGAATATGTGAGCTGAAGTCGAACATGCGAGAACATCGTCTGATTACCAGCCAATGATGAAAGCTGTTAACAGACGCGAGAGAAACCACCAATAATGACAATGGTCCCCAAGGTACTAAGGCACAATCTACGGCATGCGAATAAATGAGTTGACGTCGAACACCCGCAGAATCACTCGATCGGAGGCCAATGATGTAAACCTCATGTCGGAGACATGTTTCAGACACCGCCATTGGGCATACGAGGCTCCAAGGTACCCATGAAGAGTCTCTGAACCAACTCACGGATAATGAGTTTGAAGTCGACGGGGAGGGTGACCTTGATCGAAGGTGGGCCATAATGTTTCCCACATCATCGACACGAGACAGAGGAACATGATGTTTTGTTGTGAATCAAGATCGTATGAGAGTCAGATGAAGGTTGATATTTGCAAAGGTCAACTTCCCCTGAACATATAAACGGCACGATAGTGGACTTGGCAGTATTTGACATCAACAGATTAGAGGTCATGGTGACAAGGCAATGAGCAGAAGAGAGGTCAAAAGGGATTATCAAAACCTACGGAGGCAAAGTGAAGAAACGAGATGAGATGTCCCCAACCCGACACGAATGCAGACAAGTGCCATGTTCAAGAGCGACAACGCGAAAGCGCCCACGCTTTGGTTATTTTTACATTTGCGGTGAGTACCCAATTATTTTTGATGCAAGCTTGGATGCCTTAATAGCATAATATAAGTCAATAGCAGGCTGCAATCCATCCTAGTGCATTTAACGAGTCCTAGGAAGGAGAACTTGGAGAACGTCATTTCGTAGGTGAATGTCAAGTTTATGAGTAAAACAGAAAAATGACGTCTTTTCATGTTCTAAGAGTTTGAAAGAACGATAAGATCACGGGGTCCTTTTGATAGAAAAAGATCTGAAAAGGTTGAAAACAATATCCGAGAAAACCTCCTAGTCGCAATAGGCTAGGGTATTCCTTTTTCGTAATCAATCCATCCCAGCCCAAAAAAGGGGTAAACGTATACTGGGTAGATGTCGATTCATGTCCAATTTAATGAGATCGAAACGACAAGGGCCTCGGCAATCTTTTCATGTTTAGAGAGTCAGAAAAGAGCTGAAAGATGACTCCAAAGTGACTTTTTCGTGTATTTACCGAGTCCAAAAAAGTATAAAATACAACTTGTTTCCATCGTTAAAGTCGCAAAAACCTGCTGCTGCACATACCAAGCAAGCGTAAAATCCATTTTCGACATAGCATATAAAAATATTCGATAAAAATGACTTTTTACAACTCATTTTATGTCAAAAAGTTATAAATATGTCAAATTGGTAAAAATAAAATTACATTTACTATTTACCTTGGTAAAAAGCAACAGTGGTCCATTTGGAGCAAAAACTTCTGACGGTGATTGCGACAAATCCAGTTGACCATTCAGCTTCTCGTCTGTCACAGGTAAGAGGCGCTCCCTTGCTCTTCATTTTCATCCAAATTTTAATAGTTTTACCCTGTAAATCAGTTATGTAGAGCCACTTTTGAAAATTTAGGGCCGCGCTCATTGGCGCGGGTATGGGGCATGGACCCGCGCCAATGAGCTCTTTCATACAAAGGGCCCGTGCCATGTGGCGCGACTGTTCACAAAACACCCGCGCCAGCGGCCGCACCTAAAAATCCGCCTAAAATTTCGACATTTAGACCAAATTGCATGGAATTTGAGACTCATCAGAGATCTAACTAAGGGTTCATGGCCATATGAATGCAGGTAATCGATCAAAATGGCAATTGAATGGAAAGAATGAGAACATGGAGAAGAGGATGAACAAGCCATGCAAAGTCAAGCTTGCATGAATGCACTTAGAAACTGTGGACTGAAAAAGTTCTTCCTCACACCGTGTCTACGAGCTCAGCCCGAGCTCCTCCAGTATTTAATCAGTATCTGGGATGAACGTGAATAGGTGTTCAGGTTACGAGACCAGGTATTAGAGCTGGAGGTTTCCGATGTTTATTTTATCACTAGATTGTCCCGCAGAGGTCCGATCCCGGTGTTGACTGGAAGCAGACCATCTGGGGAAAAGATGGAAGAAGTGATGGCACGAGTGTGCCAAGGAGCTCAAACGGGATCAGGTAGCAAGAAAGTGGATATCCACACTATCCCTGATCTGGCATTGAGAGTGGTTCTCCATACCATCATGCGGCCTGCTGGGTCGCAGGCTCCGCACGAGGCCACAAAGTCCCAACTCCTGCTAGCTTCAGAATGCATGAGTCCCCTGCTGTACGACTGGGAAACAGCAGTAACAATTAATATGAAAAGGCAGCTCACGAAATGCAAACAGGGTAAACTGAAACAATTCGGTTATGGTTCCATCTTGGTATCGTTCATTCTGGAATGCTTACCAATCTTCCAGGGCCAAGGGGCCATAGTAGCAGACCCGATACCACGAGAGCCAAGAATGGCTCGCTGGGCAGCATTGATGCCCAGATCTGGAGGCGGCCAACAGATGTCCTGGAGGCCGGAGTTCTTTAGGTGGTTACGGCGCCAGCTGATTGTCGTGGAAGACTGGCCCTATGCAGGAACTGACTTTACCGGGGACCCAGATCTCCCACTACCAGAAGGAGACGACTGGGACGAGGAGTTGGGTAAGACCTCATGTTTTTTGATTTTATATTTATATGTTTTTTTTTGTTAATACACATTCGTCTTAACACATTTTATATATGCATGCAGATGTGGGACCTGAGAGACCAGCTGGGATGTCTCCTATCTCACGGAGGACACAACTCGCCCTTGATACTTAGGGAGAGGGCACCGGAGGAGAGGAACTGATCCAGAATCTCGAGGGCATTGCCCACGGGATCCCAGACTATGCTCGGCTGGCAGACGTACCGATGGCATACCAGCGCCACACGGTGGGAGTTCCGAGTCGGATCCACTGAATCCTGAGACGCTTAGTGCGTGCAGTCACGTGCTATCATGAGCACCATGCGGATTAGCTCTTAGGATTTATACCACACCTATTTTTTGAGAGACGTATCGTCTCCGGATGTATTTAAGACGATTATGTATATTTTTTGACTTTTATGTGACACACTCTATGTAAACATTTCGATATCTATATATATACATATCTATTTCCGGATGGATCTTTCTTTACATGTGATGATGATTTATAAATTGCGCAAATGTTTGTCTAATACCAAATTTGCTACTGCATCTGTTAGTGTATTCAAATGTCTGGGTATATGATGATATGTAATGTAGTCAAAATTCCTTTCCAGTAATCGAATACGCAGATACAGACGTAAGATGGACGGGTTTCTTACCGAATAGTGTCCGTTCAGTTGTAACACCACAAGCTGTGAATCTAGATACACGAGCAATTCACGGATACCAAGGTTTACTGCCTCGGTTAATAATTCTGACACAGCACTATATTCCGTGATGTTGTTCATGGTACGACCTAGACACACTCCTTGCAGGTTGATCAACTTACCAGCAGGATCATAGATTACCCAGGCTGCTGAAGACAGATTCTTGGTACTGCGGGAGGCACCATCCGCGAAACCAACAAATGGATGAAAAGACATCTGCACAACCAGGAAGACCTGATCAACAGAAAGATGTTTACAAAGCACACCACACAATACATGCACACAAATGAAAATCACACACCTATGTACACACACCACACCAAGAAATCACTTCAGGCATAGTACTTTTTAAGGTACAGCCCATTCCTGGGCTGCGCCAGCGGAACTCCTTCATAATCTATAAGCTCGTAGGCCCCAATTTTCAAAACGCGCTTTACTATATAGGGCCCGTGCCACATAGGCTGGAACTTACCGGCTCCGAGCTTATCATGAGCTTGATCGTACAGGAGGACGAGGTCTCCTTCGATAAAGGAACGGGGAGAAACAGATTGATCAAAATGAGATTTGACCTTCTTCTTTTGTTCTTCGATAACCAAAGCAGCCAGACGATGGGTTTCATCTAACCGTTCTAGATACAGAAGACGTTCTTCCTCGGCAGAAGTACCAGGTAGAAGCTCCACAGCTAATTTTAATGAAGGAATCTCACATTCAACCGACAGAGTGGCTTCCAGACTGTACACCAATTGAAATGGTGTGAATCCAGTTGCACTCTTAGCAGATGTTCGGTATGCCGAGAGAGCTGAGAACAGTTGGAGATTCCAATTGGATTTATGAATACCAACTGTTCGCTGAAGCATAGTGACCAAAACCTTGTTCACTGCTTCA
This sequence comes from Pinus albicaulis, assembly GCA_034641835.2. Classification (NCBI taxonomy): domain Eukaryota; kingdom Viridiplantae; phylum Streptophyta; class Pinopsida; order Pinales; family Pinaceae; genus Pinus; species Pinus albicaulis. The sequence continues at coordinate 1,015,169,004 of CM076582.1, read as the reverse complement.
ACCTGACCATTTGCTTGAGGGTAGTATGGTGTTGAGCTGTCGTGACGCAAGCCCAACGTAGAAGTCAGCTCCGCCATCATGTAATCACGGAAATGAGTACCGTGATCAGTGACGATGGCTTGAGGAACCCCGAACCGTGCGATAACATGGTTGAATACAAATTGAGCAGCCGTTTTCCCGTCAGCAGCTAGTGTAGGCATCGCCTCGGCCCACTTAGTGAAGTAGTCGACGACGACAATGATATACGCATGCCCCCCGGCCGAGTGAGGGTTACACGTCATAAAATCCACGCCCCATTTCGCAAAAGGGCCGACGGTAATAACGGGATGCAATGGCAACGGTGGCGCGCGCATCTTGTGCTGAAAAATCTGGCATGGATGACATTTACGGACTACAGTGATACAGTCCTTGAATATGGAAGGCCAGAAATAACCTGCTCACAGAATCTTCTGGGTAGTAGCATACCCGGACATATGTCCGCCACAGGCGCCACTGTGGCAGTGATTTAGGACTTTCTCAGCCTCTTCCAAGGTTAGGCATCGCCGGAGCACCGAATCTACTCCCGTGCGATATAAGGTATCTCCTACTATACGGTAGGGTTAGGACTGGTGCCGAATCCGATGGCGGGCAGATTTATCCAACTCAGACCGAAATGTCGAGGTCTGAAGATACACTATTATGTCACCGTACCAAGGATCATGAGTACTGATGAGGAACAACGTTTCGTCCGGTATATGGTCTTCAGAGTGTGAGGGAACAGAGTCTGTAGGGAGAGAACATATCAAATCCGTGAAGACCAGTGATTTAGTTGACTTGGCGGTGGTGAACTCCAAGTCAAACTCCTACAGGATTACAATCCATTTGGAGTACTTGCCCCCCAATAATTGTCTACAAAGAATATACGTCATAGGGTTGCAGTCTGAAACCACTGTTATCGTGCGCAAAAGTATGTAATGGCGAAAGCATTGTACAATGTGTACTGCTGCTAATGCCAACTTCTCGACATGTGCATAACTCGTTTCCGGGTCAAGAAGGTTCCGAGACAGGTAATAAACAACATGTTCATCACCGTGATCGTCATCCTGCACCAAGACCATGGCTATGGTGCTAAATGCGGTGGCTAGATACAAAGTAAAGTCGCGGTGGTAGTCCGGAGGACGAAGCAACGGAGCATTGACAAGTAATGTTTTCAGCTTCTCAAAGGATTCCTGAGCAATTTCGTCCCAATGAAAGGGAACGTTCTACTTCAACAAACGAGTGAATCCTTTGGCCACCTCGGCATAATTCGGGATAAAGCGCCGAAGAAAATTCGCTTTCCCTTGCAGACTCTGTAACTGATACAGGGAGGAGGGTGATGGGAGATTTACGATGGCCTCGACCTTTAAAGGGTCAAGGCGAATTCCGTCTTTTGAGACTATGAATCCTAAAAGACGGCCAGCGTCAACGCAGAAGACGCATTTATGAGGATTGAGCCTGATATTGTAGCGTCTGCAACGAAGAAAGATCTGGCGGAGATGCTCAGGATGGTCCTCTCGCTTACCCGAGTGGGCTGGAAAGTCGTCCAGATAAGGCTGAACGATATGACGAATGTCATGAAAAGCGTAGGACATCGCACGCTGAAACGTGGCTCCAGCGTTCTTTAAGCCGAACGGGAGTTTTTTGTACGCGAAAGTGCCCCACGGACAGATGAATGTGGTCTTATGTTGATCCTCAGGTGCGATATTGATTTGGTTGTATCCTGAGAAACCGTCCATTAAGGAATAGATCTCACTCCCGGCACATTCGTCGATGATCTGGTCGATAAACGGAGTGGGATAATTATCCTTTGGACAGGCGCGATTGATGTCGCGATAATCCACACAGACTCTAATTGTACCCTGCTTTTTATCGACAGGGACAATGTTAGACACCCATTCTGTAAGGGGGATGGGATAAATAAAACCCGCGTTCAGAAGTTTTTCAACTTCTGCCTTGATAGCGGCGGCTTTCCGAGGATGCATGGGACGTAAGCGTTGGCGCACGGGTTTCGCACTTGGATAGGTTGGAATCTCGTGCACGACAATACTAGGATCAATTCCCGGCATTTCCTCGTAAGACCATGCGAAAACATCTCTGAATTCTTTGAAAAGCTCGGTATAGACTTGAATCTCCTCGGGAGAGCAAGTCACACCCACATGAATGTTCTCAACAATCCCCGGTTTAACGGAGATGTTGATTGGAACAGTTTGAGTAATGTTACTCAGATTACCCTCCGAAAAGACCTCGTGCGTTAAGATCGGTGTTTGAAGAGGAGGGGAAGGAACCTGAGTAGCATAACGCTCCAGACAATCAGTCATTGCCCCCAAGCTAGGCATAAACGAGGAGCGATGATGTCCATCGCCCCAAGGCAGCTCCTCGAGAGACATAGTTTCAATGATAGCCTCATCGGAAGGAAAAGTCTCTCTGAGAGGATCAGGTGAATCATCCTGACCAAGCCAGGGGGATTGGGAGTAGACGTCGAGAGCCATGCTCAAAGGAGCATGCTGAGGAGGTGGAGGATCCGATGCGGCAACAATCTCACAGTAGCTGATCTCTACTGGCGTTAAAGGCATGGATTCTCCAAACTCATATACCTGCTCAGGTGTAGGAATAAGCCAGGGGTCATCGGACCTGGACATCATGTTGACTTGAGCGGTATGCGGTGGTGGAGCGGGAAAGATACCCATGAGGACTGGGTCTTTGAAGAGACCAGGTCCTATACTGTCTGGGGGATTCGGAATTTGATCCACGTATGGTACGTTGTTCTCAGAGTTAGAGGTGAAAAATGACAACTGATCCACCGTGACAATCTTGCCCTCGTGAGAGAACTTAATGAATTGAAAGACGGTAGACGGAACGCAGAGCATGGCATGGGTCCAACAGCGGCCAAGAAGTATATTGTAGTTGAGTTTAGTGTCAACCACTTCCACTTCTACGTTGACAGTTTTCCCCTGTAATGTGATCGCTAAAATCTCGAGAACGCCCAGGGGTTTAGATTCCCGACCATCAAATGCCTCAAGGGCATTAGGAGATGACGACAAGGCTGGAGAGCCGATGGCCTTCCAGCAAGCGGAGGACATAACGCAGGTAGATGCACCCTCATCTACGACGGCCCTATGAATGTTCAGACCGTTAATCCTGACTTGAATGACCAAAGCGATTTGATGTGGAAGCTGGGGAGTAAAATTCTCCAAATCGAAGGTGAGAAGGCTCGAGTCGGCGGGATCGATACCACCGATTGCAGACAGTAAAGCCTTCCGTTGTGAAGGACAACTTTGAAGAACCTCAAGTGCGGACATAGCACATGGCGCCTGTGCCAGATCCTCAACAATGCTGTAATGTTGAGCGGCACGAGCATTTGGATTATAAGAGGATCTTCGAAGAACACCCTTGGGAGGTGGTTTCACAACGGGTTCGAGAGTTGGCTTCTCGATTTCCAACGGACCGAAGACAGGTGGGGGAGGTAGCCCATCCGCAACTGCCTTCCCGGGTGCCTGCCGTGATTCATTGTAATCCTTCGACCACGTAGCGACAGTGATAGGTGCAGTAGTCTTCATCATGAAAACCTGAGACCCAAACGGCACAGATGGTGATGCCTGTTCGACCATCTGGGTCTGCTGAGATGGAAATGGCTCTTTCAAAACAGCCGGAGTCCCTTTAGGGCCTTTAAGAAGTTGACTAACCTCAGATCGTCGTGGAAAATCCTTAGTATAATGGTCACCTTCACAGATGAGGCAAGGGAACTTCGGTTTACACTGGGAGCCATCCTTAGTACGAGTTTTAGATTCTGGTTTCGGGGCATCAGATTTTGATTTGCCTTTGCCCTTCTTCTTCCCCTTGGAGGATTTGTCTACAGGATTGGCCTGAACGGCATTCACCTCCGCAGTTTTACCAGAATCAGATGAGGCGGGATTAGCAGAGGTATTGTTGGAAGAATTAGCCTTCTGCTTCCCATTCGAAGACTTCTTCGAATTCTGAGAGACAGAACCAATGACACCATCCACCGCGGGGGTAGGTGGAGCCTTAGTGGTTCCGGGCCGTGAAGCATTAGTCAAGATGTCATAAAGCGTGACAGACTGTGAATGGGAAAGATCCAGGTACTGGGCACGCGCAATGGCTTGCTCCTCTGTCACGCACGCTCCCATCGCAATATCCTGAGCGATTTTATTCACAAAGGAGGTGGTGAACCAGTGAGTCAATATCTGATCAGGTATGTGAAACTTGATCAGTCGACGACGGCGCCGCCACTCATGAATGTGATCTGAGATGTGAGTAGCTTTATCCTGCTTCAGGGAAGTCAGGAGGTGCGTCCCGGCTTCATACCGAACCGGTAACTGGAAATGCGTGAGGAAAGCCATGGCTAAAGAGTTGAAATCTTGAAAAATGCCATGGGATAACTTTATGTACCACTTAGTAGCAGCTCCAGTTAAAGTACGCTGGAAGAGGCGCAGGCGAATCGAATCATCGACCCAAGAGTTAGACGAACACCAAAGGTGATACGTCATCACATGCGCCTGGGTTTCCTCTCCAGCTTTTCCCTCAAACTTGGGACAATCTCCTGGTATCTTGGTGGGGACCGGAGGCCAATACGGATTATGTAAAATTGGATCATTGGTCAAATTTGAAACGTCCGGCAGTTCCAAGGTAGCCAGGAACGACAATGGAGGATTAACTGCCATGCCAGGCCCAGGATGAGGTCCGGTACCCATACTCCACGATGGTTGTGAATATCCTTGCCCCCACGGGTTCTGTCCCGCAGGATTCTGACCGTAGGGGGCATAGGTCGTATAACCAGACTGATTTGGATGCTGGTAACCATAGTGCGGGGCTTGATAACCAGGGTACAGACCTTGATTAGGCGTCGGCCCTGTATAAGCAACGTTTGGATTTGGCTGCTGAGTGTAGGTAAAACTGGGTGGAGGAGGATAATACTGAGAGCCTCTGGGGTGGTTATAGTTCGGTTGAGACTGACCATGAGAGTAATAACCACCTTGAGGATGAGTAGGTTGCTGAAAAGTGGAACCCTGCGGAGCCTGATATGTAGGGCGCAGCTGTTGATTTAGCTGCGGCATTGAATGAACAGGCTGTTGTGCAGGGTTGATGGAATGAGCGGGCTGCCCTGAATGAACAGGTTGACCCGGGTGCAAGGGCTGACCTGGATGACCAGGCTGACCCGGATAGACAGGAGGCGCCGGTTGCGCAGGTTGACCTGGTTGTAAGTGAGCCCCAGGTTGCACCGGATGGGCCGGTTGGCCTGGAGGCGGAACACCGGGTTGTACCGGATGAGCCAGTTGGCCTGGTGGTGGAACAGGACCAGGTATTTGCTGGAAACTGGTTTGACCTGAAGCAGAACCATAGGATGGTCCTGGCTGATATGCAACGTTAGAAATGACAGGATACTGCGGTTGCATCAGGAAAGAAGGTTGGATATGCCCCCCAGGACCATAGGCCGGTCCCGGTTGGTACCCCGGCTGAGGTTGGATAGGTTGACCGGAAGGGCTATAATGCTGTCCTTGCGGACTGTACGATGGCCCTTGCTGGCCCGCAGGGTAGCCTTGGATGGGCTGTCCCTGTGGATCATAAAGATAGCCAGGTTGGCCCGCAGGTTGGCCTTGGAAAGGTTGTCCCTGCGGGTTATAAGCCTGGTTGTACGGTAAACCTTGAGCATAAAGATAAGCCTCAGGAGCGGGTAGGCGCAAAACCTCCCCATGCTCGTCATACTGACCTGGGAAAGCATACACGGGAGTACCATCCTGTGCATAATGCGAAAAGAAAGATCGATAGGGATCTTGGGCGGACGGTCCAGCCTCGGCGTTCGGCTGTTGCAAAGACAACCGATACTCCTCCGGAGAGATATTCTCCGGTATAGCAGTGGCTAGATAAATATCTTCTGGAGTTGGCATAGCCCTGGCAGAGGGTGCTGTGACAACAGGAGAAGAGGCGGCCACACAGACAGTGGGCCGGACGGGAACAGATTTGACAGGCATCTGAGGAGACACCCCGGGTGTAGTAGTAGCTGGCCTCGAAGCAGGAGATGATATTCCCATAGAGGCTGCAGCTGAGATGATCTAACCCAGAGATCTGTATCCCTGTGGTAAAGAAGGACTGGCTGTTGACATGTTAGCCAGCTCAGAGTTGTCTCCCTCAAACAATCTATGCGGGAAGAGCTGATAGTCTTCACCGAACGTTGGAATTTCCTCACCAGAATCACTCATGGTTGATCCTACCGTTAAATCACGCAAGAGACAGCGAGGACTAGGAGGAAATACAACAGTAACAAAAGGCGAACCCGAGGTGAGAGAAAGGAAATCAGCGCCTAATCTCAATTCAGACACAGGGTCCGAAAAGGGCCAATTGAACTCAACTGGTCCTCCAAAGGGTTGCTCAGCGAGAACCGGTCCCCCGTCAGGAAACTCGGAAACAACAGGCTGCTGTGGTTCAACAGAGGATTGAGAAGCCTCTGAAGAATCGTCCGTGTAAGGACTACCAGTAGAAGAAACCGAAGGTTCCGCCACTGTGGCAAAAGACCAGAGAAAAAGAAACAAGCACACACACGGGCTGAAAACGAGTTAAGGGCACACGATCAAACGGTCAACAAGCAATATCTAAGCAGGTGTGTAATCGTGGGTGATTAATTTTACCACGTTGAAAAGTAAGAAACTCTATTGTTTCATATTTTAAGAGTCGAGAAACAATAGAAAGATGACTCTATCTCTTTCAGATTTGATACAAGCGTGAAATGACAAGCGCTCGACGGTCTTTTCAAGTTTAGGGAGTCAGAAAAGACCAAATGACTGCTCAGGTAATACTAGGCACAAAGGGTGTACCAAATATCCGTGAACTGCAATATACACCTTGGTTTCAATAATGAAACATAAATTGACCAAGGACTTTCCGTACGTGCAGGTAGTCTCCCCGAATGCTGTGTTCGGTGTATCACGGGTATAGGGTGGCAGACTCGGCTTCATGTGGATAAAGGATTGAAAACCTAGAGGGGTCTCCCTTATATACGCGACGGTACGGGGAGCACAAGTCCGTACTAGCGCCGTCTAAAGCCAAAAGGCGAACGACAGCTGCTAGGTTTAAAGACGCCGGAACACGTCTCTAGCTTAGACCTCTAAAAATGTTTCATTAAGTTCCAATGCTGCCTTAGGTTAATTGAATAAATTTTAAAGTTGATCTTCGATTAAGTTTCAGTTTTAGGCCCTATCGTATGTAATGTCTCAAAAGACTCTTAAATGCAAAGCTACATGCCACAGTCCAATATTTCGTTCGATGAAAACTAGTTACAGAAGAGTTGAGAGCTTTTACACAAACGAAATGATCGGAAGACAAACAATGAGATCTCTAATTCCACTAATGAAATTGAAAAATTTTCATCCAAATCACTAATCACTAGCAAAAATAAAAAAGATTACAATTGCACTAATTAACCAAAAGCAAAAGAGATTTTTTTTTTTTAATTTTCAACGTTTGATAGTTAAATGCACTACACAAACCGAAAACAAACGGAACAACTTGGGAAACGATATTGAGAGAGAAAAACAAACAAATTTCACTCAACAACACAAGCAATCAGATCCCAAATCAACCAAAGTCTCTTAAAACCAAGAAAAAGATTCAAAGGCTCCAATGGACCGTGTGATCTAGGCCCAAAGCAAGACCAAACGAAATCTGAATGAAGGAGTGAACAATCACCCAGAAATCGCAACAAAACAATGAGCAACTACTAAGAGGATGCGGAGGAGCAATCAGAAAGTCGACCGGACAAACGAAACACCAAAACTCCCAAGGAGGGCTCGATACACTAAGCCACTAGATGCCCTAGGGCTCAAAACGTGAAATCGATAGATAAAAGAAAACAACCAAAGGACAGAGGTGAATTCCCAGTCAAACAGGACTCCAACACACTCAGGCAGTTGGAAAATCAAGAAGAAAAACACTGACCAAACCCAGAGAGCTCAAAAATGAGGAAACTCAAAAACCTTACAGGAGTGGCGCGACTGTAAGGCTGAAACTGGCGCCAGAAAGCAATTGGCGCGGGCTAAACAAAAGCAACATGCGCCAATTGGTGCGACTGTCGAGCTAAAAAGCGCGCCAGTCGAGTTTCTCAACCAAAATTAAAAAAGAACTACTCCAGAAGCAGATCAATGTAAACTAAGCAAACCAAGAATCAAAAACAACAAAAGAACCCAGCCCAGAAGGCTGACCAAGTAAGGAAAATCACAAAACAATCAAACGAGACAATTCAAACGAGACAGTGAAATCCAGACGATCCCCAGCGGAGTTGCCAAATTGTTGAGGAGGTAAATCCCCTCTGTGGACAGAGGCGATCCCTACTAGCCCAGCAGGGGTCTAGCAACAATCGAAAATGTTACGACGCAAGTTCCTAGTTACGAATGAAAAGACTTAGAGATAGAAGCCTACCTGGAATCCAATGCTACGATCTGAAGAAGAAAGCGTTCCCGTTCCTCAGCCCCGACAGATCACAATCCTCCACGATCTCCACGGATGGACACCTACACATGCAAGAAACAAACAGATACAAGCATAAAATCCGGCATACGTAACTCAATATCAGTCAGAAAGGATATTACTCTTATTAACATCATCGAAAACAGAGTGGAACCATAATCGTAATCATTCATTAAATAACAATCGAAGAAAGATTACAACCAATGTTCTGACGTCGTGTTCCCCTTCGGATGGGTCTCCAGTCATTCACGTCTCACAAAGCTCGCCAGGGAAAGGGCAAACCTCTCCTGAGTCTCTCGACAATAGTCTCCTTACTTGAGTCGGCCTTAAGGGAAGAAAGAGGGCTTTTACAGCACAAAGGCTCTTGGGAGTTTGGAGATTCAAAGCTTAGGCACTTCCAGACTAGCTTGCAATGGAATTGAGCAAGCTTTATAGATGGGGAAGGAGGGAGTTGGGATCCCTATTATTGTGGGATTGGCCCTATCAACAAGGAAGGTTCCATGAGAGGTGGCAAACCACTTCGCTTCCATGGAACTTCCAAGAACAAACCCCAACTCAAGATAGGCAATGCTTTCAGTTTGTTTGAACTCAACTTCCGCCATCCATATTTAAAAAACAGTCCCTAAATTGGGTGGCGCGATTGCTGCTCTATGACAGAGCGCCAAGTGGCGCGACCTCTTTACAGGATTTCCCTGATTGGCGCGAGCACTGAACTGTCTACCCGCGCCAATGCAAAAAGAGCTGTTTTTCATGGATTTTGCAAGGAGATGTCTCAAGGGGAAATGAAGCTCATGCTCAGAGGGATGCAATGATGATGTTTTCAGTGCATGACAGTGTTCACAGGTCACATTATGGGTCCTCCATCGGTATGACTGGGGAATGGCAGAACTTGACAAATTATCAAAAATGTACTATCGAGTGTTAACTTCACAAATTCCAAAGGTAGATTCCCGTAAAGGCTGCAGCTCCGCGATCTCATCTTTTATCAAAGGTGACATATCCAGTAAATGCCCCAATAGTCAATCTATGTAATAGATCTAAATATAAGTTCTTCATTTTAATATCCATAAACCTCAACCACTTTAATGAAAACTGTGTACATGTGTCATTTCTCCCATAAATTCTTAGGCAAAGTTTTTAAAGCATACATGTCATGTTGGCTTTCTCCCATTAACTTTAAAGAATGTTTTTTGTAAGCGCATAAAATAATTTTGCAAACCATGTAAATGTCATTTCTCTCAAACTTTAAGGCCTAAAAATTGAACCTAAAGTGGCTGAACTCTCATAGGATTTTGAACTTCCATTGATTTAGGCTCCATGTGACTAAGTAAGAATTTTACAGTGCTCAGTAGGATTATGTAAAGGGCTAGAAGCCTGATCTCATCTTTTCTCAAAGGTGACATATCCAAGAAATGCCCCTGGCTACCAATCTCAATAGATCTAAATAAGTTTTTCATTTTCATATATCCATGGTCTCAAACAATGAGAGAGAAAAACCTTTATATTCTAATAAACATACATGCATGAATACTATATAATTGTGATATTTTCCCTTCTTTCCAACTTAGTCCATCCTTCTAGAAAAATCCCTTTTAATGAAGCAAATATATCCATAGTGATCCACTGATATTTGTTCACCAACAACTATTCCATTTTGGACTTATATATCTCAAAAATATGCTCATTGAATCCATTTTGGACTTATATATCTAAAAACTATCCATCGTTTCCAACTTAGTGGGCATCCTTCTAGAAAAATCCCTTTTAATGAAGCATATATATATCCATAGTGATCCATTGATATTTGTTCACAAACAACTCTTCCATTTTGGACTTTTATATCTCAAAAAGTCTATGCTCATTGGATTTATGCATCTATATTTTTAAACTACTTGAAACTATAACTATTTTATTACACCATAGGAATCATTTCGATATATCTCCCATTTTAATGGGGTGTATCACATTTCGAGAAAAACACATTAGCCATAAAGTTTTCCCATTGAAACCAAAAATGATTTGATACAAAACATATGTTTTAACCTTATATAGTTTAACTGTTTCAAATAGATTTTTAATTTTTTTTTGTAAGTGCATAAAATAATTTTGCAAAGCATGTAAATGTCATTTCTCTCAAGCTTTAAGGCCTAAAAATTGAACCTAAAGTGGCCGAACTCTCATAGAATTTTGAAATTCCATAGGATTTTAGTCTATCTGTTGAGTGTTAACTTCTACACATTCTAAAGGCAGAGTCTATAAAGGGCCAGGTAGCCTCTAGATCTCATCTTTTCTCAAATGTGACATATCCAGTAAATGCCCCTATAGTCAATCTCTGTAATAGATCTAAATAGAAGTTATTTATTCTCATATCCATAAGCCACTACCACTCTAAGGCAAACCTTGTACATGTGTCATTTCTCCCTTCTCCCATAAAATTTTAGGCAAACTTTAAGGCAAATTTATTTCTCCCACAAACCAAAGGCTTCCTCCCAATAATTCTAGTTGTGAATTCTACCATAAAAATTTTAACTCAAACTTTAAGATAAACCATGCACATGTCATTTATCTCATGATCATATGCCATTTCTCCCATGCATTTGCAATAAATGTCAATTTAATATATATTTTTATTGAATTTGTTTTTTTCAGGATAAGAAACCATTAAATATGATTGAAAAATGGAAATTATGCATAGAAGTTTCTTGCTATCCCAATCCAGGGAAAACATTGATTACATATGTGCTTTCCAATATTGCGACTAGCAAAGTCGTCCAAAGGAAAATGAATAGAATATATACTTTTATTGAATTTGTTTTTATTCAAGAATAAGAAAACCATTAAATATGGTTGAAAAATGGAAATTATGCATAGAAGTTTCTTGTTATCCCAATCTAGGGAAAGCAGTGATTACATATGTTCTTTCCAATATTGTGACTAGCAAAGTTGTCCAAAGGAAAATGAATATACTGGGAAGAACAACAAACAACGAGGCATATTATATTGGATTGATAGAAGGCTTGGGAACAACTATGGAGTATGGATCAAATGAAATTCTAGTTTTCACCAATTTTGAACTTGTGTGCAACTAGATGAATGGTGTGTACCAAGTTAAGAAGGAGAGGCTAAAAGAACTGCATGGAATAGCAAACAATATTGTTAGCCAATTTCAATTTTTTAGTATAAGACATTGTACAAATGTGAATAAGATGTCTGCTGATCTATTGTGTGGGGCAATGCCAATTCAGGATTCATCTATCAAAGATGAATTAATAGATGAATTAGAATTATACGGGGCAATGCCAATGCAAGATTCATCTCTCAAAGATGAATTGGTTTTGAGACGCTCTTCTTCAAAAATTCAAGGTTCATCTCTCAAAGATGAATTAGTTTTGAGACGCTCTTCTTCAAAAATTCAAGATTCATCTCTCAAAGATGAATTAGTGTTGAGACGCTCTCCTTCAAAATTTATTGATGGACATTGTAACATATCTTGGATATGTGTGTGTTGTGTACTTATAAAAGCATCTTTTTTAATGACCATGTGCTTTTTTCAATTATATACCAAGTGCGCTTCCACCACACCCTATAAAAAGCAACTTGGTGAACTTCAGATTTGCAACAAGTGATGAACTTCACATTTTTATAAAATTAAAATGCAGGGACTTCAACAAATTTTTGTTTAAATGGAGTTTCAATTCCTTTTTAATGAAAATGTGTTTTTTTTCAATTTTATACCAAGTGTGCTCCCACCATGTAAAGCAAAATTGGGTGAAATTATCATTTTTATAATTTTCTTTTTCTTAAATTGAGTTTCACACATCAATTAGTGCTTTGAAATTTCTGTTTTACATAATTTGTGTAGAGTAAATTACATTAATTTTTTGAAATTTATTTTAAATTCTAGTCATTTAAAAAAATAATTGTAAATTTCCACCGTAGATATATATATCATGGAGGATGAACGACGAAGATCAACAGAATTCCATATCTCTAAGACAGGGGGGGATCAGGGGTCGAGGGATGTTCATGGTATTTAAATATAATATTAAATCTCCATACATGTCTGTACATATGGAATTGATTTTTTATCGACTTTGTGAGTTAAAAATTAGTTTTTAATAGGTTTATTTTTTTATTTTTTTAGGAGATAAGAGGAGAAGGGTTTCTACTCCATCCATGGAGCATGCCCATGGTTCACCCAGTCATGTTATGGTTCACGTAATTTAATCAATGAATATGCACATGTATTTATATGTATGATTGTATTTTTCAATTGATTATAAATTCATATTTGTTTATGAAGCTTCTCTCTCATCTTGAGAGGTTGGTGGTGGTTCAAATCCCCTTAGAGGGCCATCAATAAGTGCTACCAGGTTGCGTGAAGGTCGTGATATTTATTCCCCTGGAGGCCAATCAATGGTCAGAAATTTGAATAATTGATATATTATTCACCGAGATTCTCCTGATCACACACTATTTTAACTTCATGCACAATACAAAATCTCTTCTACCATTGATCATTAATTGCGGAAATAAAAACAATCGCATGCACACATTAAAACCATAAACAATCACACATATAAACACAATATGTAATGGAAAAGCTTAAAGCTGAAAACCCCCAACTATCTGTATATTATATGTCATAGAGATCATGTAACAATCATTGTACAAAGCTCCTCACAAGATCTCAGTACAATCTCCAATTGCTAGACACTAATCAAGCTCAGATCTAGCAAAACGCAGGCTCCAATCTCTGCCACCTGATAGCCTGCCTCTACTGCGCAATCACTGCTGAGGAATGGCTCTGAATGAACTCAAATTGGTCCAGCCTTGCTCACGCAATACTCATTGGCATCTCCAATCACTGTTTGTTGCAAATCATGCAACAATATAGTCACAACTGATAGTCACACTGCTTTTTCACCTACCTCTTCACTGGTCTCCACTAAAACTGTCCATGCACTGTAGTTAAATGATGTATTATTTAGTTGATTAATGATTTAATAATTAGTGAATTAATTAATAATTAATTCACACCACTCATCACTAGTGTATTAAATCAGTTAGAATAAATACAACTAGCTCAAGTCTGTTTAGATTAGTTAAACTGAACACAACTCCATTAACTCCTCAATCAACTCCACCAAACTCTGTCACATGAGTTCTAACTGAATTATCCATGCAATAGATCCACTTAACCCTCAGGAATAGCGTAATTCCTTCTGTCAGCTCATGTGCCACATCTGTGCACTTAACTGAAGTGCTCCAAGAGAATAAGATAATGTTTATAGTCCAAATATTATTAAGAGCTAATAATATTCGACATATTCATTTTTAGACCGGAAATCTAAAAATAGATTCCGCCCAATATGTCTAAAAATAGAAGTCCATCTATTTTTCCAACTTGACCAACCATCCACAAATAGCATCTTGCAACTCATAGAATATGATCGACATGTCTAAAAATAGACTGTGTGCCAAAAATAGCCTACGGGCCCACTTAGTGAAGGCGACTTCTTTCCACTAAGCTCATCATCTTGTTGCAATCTCAACACTCCCTCTCAACAAGATAAGGATTATCTGCCACCCCTATCCTGCCCTAGTGGTATTCGAATTTTCTCCTGGTGAGCGCCTTCGTCAAGATATAAGCATCCTGATCCTCCGTAGGAATGTATGAAAGTAACATGATCTTCCGCTGCACATAATATCTGATATGATGATACTGGATGTAAATGTGTTTAGATATATCATGAAATACTGGATTAACCGAGATTTTGATGCAACTCTTATTATCACAATATATCACAGTAGGATCTAAGTGTGAACCGAACAACCCGACCAGGATCTTCCTCATCCATATAGCCTCGCATGAAGCCAAACTCGCTGCCATATACTCGGCCTCTTCTGAACTGAGTGCCACGGATCTCTGCTTCCTGCTGTACCAAGAAATTGTTGTCGACCTGATACTGAAAATCCCTCCAGATGTGCTCTTTCTGTCCGTTGGGCTCCCTGCCCAATCTGCATCTGTGAAGCCACAACCTTCACCTCATTCGATTGTCTGTACCATAATCCATATCCCGATGTGCCTCTAAGATATCTCAATACATGTTTTCCTAGCTTCCAGTAGAGCTTGGCAGGCTTAACCATAGCTTGTGAAAGCTGGTTAACAGCATAGCATATGTCGGGTCGTGTATTGACCAGATGCGTAAGCGACCCCACCAACTGTCGATAAACAGTGGCATCCACTACCTCTGCCGATGTAGCATCCTCTTTCCTCCATCCACCAGGAAGAGGAGTGTCGATAGGATTGCAGCCATGCATGTTGAAATTCTCCAGTATCTCCCAGGCATACTTTTCTTGAGACACAAACAATCCATCACTGCGCTGCCAAATTTCCAATCCAAGGAAATAATGAAGGAGGCCCAAGTCCTTCATCTCAAACTCCTTTGCAAGATCAGCCTTGCATGAGTGTATCAGCAGTTCATCACCCACCAAAATCAAATCATCTACATAAAGTACAATGATAAGCAACTTACCCTCGACCACAATCTGGTATAGGTTCGGATCCTCCTCACTCTTGGAGAATCCAAGTCTGGTAAAATAACTGTCTATCCATGTGTACTAAGCACGTGGTGATTGTTTCAACCCATACAATGCTCTCTTGAGCCTGCACACATGCGACTCACTGCTGAAGATCTCAAAACCTTCGGGCTGCTCAATGTACACCTCCTCCTCAATCACTCCGTTGAGGAACACAGTCTTCACATCCATCTGATGAATGTGCCACCCCATCTGTGCTGAGAGAGCAAGAATCGTCTGTATGGAAGAATAAATTGCGACAGGTGCAAAGGTTTCCTCATAATCGATCGCCTCAATCTGTGAGAAGCCTCGGGCAAAAAATCTTGCCTTGTACTTCTCCACACTCCTGTTAGCTGCTTGCTTCACTTTGTAGATCCATCTCGAACCCACCACTGATTTCCCTTCCGGCCTTGGGACAATCTCCCATGCACTATTTTTGACAATCGAATCATACTCTTCCACCATGGCATCTACCCATGTGGGATCCTCCACAGCTTCCTCAAAAAAGGATGGCTCTATCACGATACACTTGCTCATAAGAGCCATGTATCTAGTGTATTGATCAGGTGACTGTCTCTGTCTGCGCTGTGATGTAGGTGCTCCTACAATCGTCTCTGCATCTTAAGCCAGTCGCTCAGCTTCTGTAGTGCGCTTCCGCCCTATGATGGTTGGAACTGCATGAGTGGTCTCTTCCACTCCATGAACCTCATCCTTTGGCTCATCCAAATCCTTAGACTTATCCTTAGGAACTAATAGCTCCTCATCTGCATGCAAGTGTGGCTCCCTCTCAAGCGAACACTTCATGGCTTTCTCCTCAAGAAATTTGATATCCCGTCGCACAACAGTCTTGCAACTGTCTGGAAAATACACATGATAGTTGTGGGGTGTATCAGTGTACCCCACAAATATCCCAACCTCTGTAGTTAGCTCTAGCTTCTTCCTGGCATCCTTCGTCACATGAATGTAAACAGGTGAACCAAAAATCCTCAAATGGGAAATATCAGGCTTCTTACCAGAAAACGCCTCCTCGGGTGTACTCATGCCAAGTATCCTGCGAGGAAAACAATTCTGCACATATACTGCAATATTGCATGCCTCAGCCCACAAGTGTATGGGAAGGCCTTGATCATGCAACATCGCCTGTGCAGCACCCATGATCGTTTTGTTCTTCCGCTTAGCAACCCCATTCTACTGTGGGTTATGAGGTGCTATGAGCTCTCTTTGAATTCCTTCTACGCTGCAAAAGTCCTTGAATTCGCCAGAGATGAATTCACCACCATTCTCGCTCCTAAGAGCCTTCACCTGCTTCCCCAATTCTTTCTAAACTAGCGCCTTGAACTCACAGAACTTTGAGTATGTATCGCTCTTCTTCTGCATGAAGAAGATCTAGCACTTCTGAGAAAAATCATCAACAAATATCACATAATACCTGTGCTTTGCTATTGAAGCTACTGAGAAAGGTCCACACATGTCTGTGTGAATTCTCTCAAGGATCATCATGGTGTGACTATTCTTCTCTTGAAAGGTCACTTTCACAAATTTTCCCAAGGTACATCCCTTGCACTGATCTGAATGCGCAAGAGTACCTTAGGAAGCCCAGTAGAAACCTCCTGCAGTATCTTCAAAGCTCCATGGTGAAGGTGGCCCAATCTCCGGTGCCACAGCTCGCCATCGTCCCGGCTCACCACTTCTTCTGCCTTGCCTACCATTGCTACACAGTCATCTACCTGCAATTGATAAAGGTTCTTAACTCGAACCCCTATCCTCCGGGTTTCACCAGTTGCCTTACTTCGTAGGAAAGCCTTTCCCTCACTAAAGACAACATCATATCCCTTGTCTTCTAACATGGCCACTGAGATCATATTCTTCTTCAATCCTGGAACATGCATCACTTCCTTCAATACGAAGGGTTTACCAGACTCCCTCTCAAATGAAATGGTACCGATACCGGTCGCACTGTATCTACCATCATAGCCCATCTCGATGTGCACTCCAAGATCCTTCTCATCCAGATCACTAAACAAATCTTTGTCTCCGGTCATATGAAAAGACGCACCATTGTCAAGAAACCACACTGAACCCATCACACTTGAGACTAAGCATGCGATCAACAAAAAATCCATCTCAAATTGTGAGGCTAAGGCCTCTCTAGCTACAGATCCAACAGCCTGCTTATTTTTCTTCTTCTGTGGACAATTAGTGGCGTAATGTCCGTGTTGGTGACAGTGAAAGCACTTCACCTTGGACATGTCCTGCTTCTTGCCTTTCGCACCAGATTGAGAAGCATTCTTCTTTCTCTTCCCCTTCCTTGCTTTGGCAGCCAAAGCGCAATTTTATTCATCTAAGTTCTTTGATGAAGATCCATCCCTGGTACTTCGCCTTATCTCCTCTTGCACAAGATTCGACTAAAGTCGCTCCCATCCTGGCAATTTCTCCTGACCATTGACAGAGTCCTGATAGAAATGCCAACTCTTCGGAAGCCCAAGGAGAGCCAAGCTCACCAAGTCCTCATCATCCACAGTCACCCCCACACTTCCCAGCTCATCCCTGCATTGGATGAACTTCGTGAGGTACTTGGGCATACTGTCGCCTTTCTCCATTTTTATGTTCCTGAGTTTATCCTTGAGCGTCAACTTCCTCTGGTCGCTCTTGCTTTGGAATAAGTCTATCAACACTTTCCACATCAAGAATGGAGAAGCCTTACCATGAAGGTTGGACACTATGTGATCCTTTACACCTTCCAACAGAATTCTTCGACACTTTGCTGTCTTCTTTTGCCATGCGTCAAGTGCGGCATCATCGCTAGAAGTAGGTTTTGGAATTTCTGCATCTATGAACTCCTTCAACCCATTGTCATCTAGAACTGCCTCCATCCTGTCCTTCCATGCAATATAATTCGAGCTACCCTCAAGGGCATACTCCAATCACAATCCGTTGAAAGACATCTCAACTTCGACACCAAGAAAACACTGCTGCAAATTCGAATTCCACCAGCTCAAAACTCAACCGCTTCAATGTTTTGCAATTGATCCAATGATCAATATCGCTATGATACCATGTAGAAATTTGAATAACTAATATATTATTCACCAATATTCTCCTGATCACACACTATTTTAACTTCATGCACAATACAAAATCTCTTCTACCATTGATCATTAATTGCGGAAATAAAAACAATCGCATGCGCACATTAAAACCATAAACAATCACACATATGAACACAGTATTTTATGGGAAAGCTTAAAGCTGAAAACTCCCAACTATCTGTATATTATATGTCATAGATATCATGTAACAATCATTATACAAAGCTCCTCACAAGCTCTCAGTACAATCTCCAATTTCTACACACTAATCAAGCCCGATCTAGCAAATCACATGCTCCAATATCTGCCACCTGATAGCCTGTCTCTACTGCACAATCACTACTAAAGAATGGCTCTGAATGAACTCAAATTGGTCCAAAATTGACTGCGCAATCCTCATTGGCATCTCCAATCATTGGTTGTTGCAAATCATGCAACATTAATATAGTCACAACTGATAGTCACATTGCTCTTTCATCTACCTCTTCACTGGTCTCCACTGAAACTGTCCATGCATTGTAGTTAGCTGATGTATTCTTTAGTTGATTAATGAGTTATTAATTAGTGAATTAATTAATAATTAATTCACACCACTCTCACTAGTGTATCAATTAGTTAGACTAGATACAACTAGCTCAACTATGTTTAACTCAGTTAAACTGAACACAACTCCACCAACTACTTCTACAACTCCACCAAACTCTGTCACATGAGTTCTAACTAAAGTCTCCATGCAATAGCTCCACTTAACCCTCGAGAATAGCGTAATTCCTTATGTCAGCTGATGTGTCACATCTGTGCACTTAATCGAAGTGCTACAAGAGAATAAGATAATGTTTAGAGTCCAAATATTATTAAGATCTAATCATATTCGACATATCTATTTTTAGACTGCAATATAAAAATATATTCACCAATATGTCTAAAAATGTAATTCCATTCATTTTTCCAACTTGACCAACCATCCACAAATAGCATCCTGCAACTCATAGAATATGATCAACATGTCTAAAAATAGACATAGTCTAAAAATAGACTGTGCGCCAAAAATAGCCTGCAGGCCCACTTAGTGAAGGCGACTTCTTTCCACTAAGCTCATCATCTTGTTGCAATCTCAACAGGCTGGTGGTGTTGGTTCTTAGCAAGGTCATTCTGGTTCTCAACAGTTTGAGGGTGGGGAAGATGCTAGCTAGCCACATCGAGGTTGCCATTAATTTGAATATTTTTTTCATTCAATTTGTACAAATTTGTTTACATGTGTTTTTTCTAATATACAAAATTTTATATATTGATGCAGAGGCTGAAAATGCTCCAAATGTTAGTCGAAATAGACAAAGGGCAGAATGCTTCATTCAAGAAGAAGGTTGTCCACCCACCACGACATATCCGGCCCATATTTCCGATATACCGTGGGAAAGAAACATGCAACAATGCACCTTAGCAAGGTGTCAACAACTTCATGCAAAATTGCAAAGAGATCTCATGTCTTTGACTCTACTTGCTGAGAGTTGACAAAGCTTGGAAATAGTTACACATTCTTTAGACAAACTAGTAGATGTGTACCAAAAGCTTGGGCCAACCATGGATGCCTTTGTGGATTTCATGAGAAAAATAAAGGAAATAGTGATGGGACCAAATAAATGGGAGGCTGTTACAACAATGGAAAAGTCTATGTTTAATTTTAAAGAAGGGCCGAAAAGAAAGATGATGAAGGTGCAATATTTCAAGTACCTTGATATAGCTCACTATTTGTATGATAAACATCTTGCGGCTTATGGAAGACTCCCATGGAATGACGAGGTTCCACTTTATTTTGAAAAATTATTTTATGCAGAATTATTTTTGGAAATGAAACCCAATTACAATGACCTTCCGTCTGAATTTTTTGGTCCTGGGAAAGGTCGATTGTGTGACCGTAGGGGTGCTAGGCGTGATGTTGAGTTGCCTCACCCTGAGCCACCATTGGTTAGTCGACCTTTTCGGGTTGAAACTTTGTGGTCAGAGATGGAAGCCACTTTTCAAATTAGTCGAGAAGCAAGGGATGCCATCATCGACAATGTTCATAGTGGATTGGGTGGAGTTGATGTTTGTCTAAATTGACAAAGATCATGTGTGAATGCACACGCCAATTTTGTGTATTGTACGGATGAAGAGATTGACAACATGGGTTTTGAAGATCTCAAAATATATGCAAAGAATTGTCGCAATGGTCGGCAAGACATAATTCTTCATGAGGAAGAGGGCACGAGAACGATATGTGTTAATGGTTAGGGTTCAATTATTTTAACACATACATGTACAATTTGTAATAAATACACATACATATATGTATACATTTATTTGTATGTACATTAAACTAACAAAAATGTATCATTAAAAACACCATTTGCAGTTGTCATGCTTGATGAATAACGAAAATGTTAATATCATGTTCGGAGCCTCTGGTTCAAACAATCAAGATGGGTCTCACCATCAAGATATGTTGACAAATGTTAGTGTTTTTTAAAAGTGATATTTTTAAAATAAATAATTGTGCACACATGTACATGTACATATATAATAATAAAATGTTTTAACGGATTCCGATTCCGTCCGATGTTTTTGGGATGGCGGTACCTTCTTCTTCCTTAGGAGATGTACCTTCTACTTCCTTAGGAGATGTGCCAGATCCACAACAAGTATGGACAATTTTTCACTTTTAAAATTTATGTTTTTAAGTTATATATATTCCACCTCAAAACGTTCCATTAAAAAATGAGATATATCTATATCTTGAGTTGTTTTAAATTTTTTGAATTTTAGGTTTTTGGAGATTTTCTTTTGGAGCCTCTCTTAGGAGATGTCCCAAATTCACCCTTAGAAGTATTCAATTTTTCACTTTTAAATATATATATGTTTTTCTAAAAGTTATAATTTACAAATTGAAGCTTAAAATTTTTATTATAAATTGAGATCTTGATCTTGAGTTATTTTATACTTTTAAAATTTTGAATTTTAGGTTTCTATAGAATATTTCTTTAATCCACGGACTCTAGCGACAGAGATAGGAACATCCACACCATTTCAACCATTTGAACAAGTTGTCTAACTTTTTTTTTAATATTATTGAAAATAAGTTTATATATGCACACGTGCATTTTCATTTGAAATTTTTTAATATATATATATATATATATATATATATATATATTGTACAGTTTACTGTTGCAGATGTTCCCATGGGGGGGGGAACTTGTAGTAGGTGAACAAATGGAGAGGGAACCTCATGAGGTATTGCATGGTTTTTTTATTTTTTTTTGTTTTTTACATGAAGTTCTATATATATTCTCACTCATTTTTAAAACATAGAATTTTAATGTTCAAGTACATGTGCATTGTGTACAGTTTTCCCATGCTTCGCATGATAGTGCGCGGATTGAGACCCTGATAGGAAAGACGCTACATCCATCTCTATTTGATGGACCTGATTTGTAGATTTGATTTCAAGATTTAGATAGTCTTAAATTTACTTTTTTATATATTATCTAGATGCACTGTCATATATATATATATATATATATATATATATATATATATATATACATACAGTTTGATACTTGTGAGATCTACAATTTTTGGACATATTTTATTACAGTGTTAATATAATTTGTTTTGTTCCAAAAAGTTAAGTTTTGGATGGTTTTAGTACTTTTGGCATGTGAATGTGAAGTAATGTTGTTATATAATTTGTTTGGTTTTTAAAACTTTTAAGTTTTGGATAGTTGAACTACTAGTAATGTTGTCATCTATAAATTAATGTTTTGCTTTTGAACTACATTTGGCATGTTATGTAATGATGTGTTATAATTTGTTTTGTTTTTAAAACTTAAGTTTTGGATGGTTGAAGTACATTTGGCATGTGAAGTAATGTTGTGATCTATAATTTTTTGTTAAATTAAAACTTAAGTTTTGGATGGTTGATATACATTTGGCATGTGATATAATGTTAAATGTTTTTATTGGATAGTTGAACTACAATTGGCATGGCATGTGAAGTAATGTTGTGATATAATCAAGAAGTTTTTAAAACTCAAGTTTTGGATGGTTGAAGTACATTTGGCATGTGAAGTAATGTTGTGATCTGTAATTTTTTGTTAAATTAAAAGTTAAGTTTTGGATGGTTGATCTACATTTGGCATGTGATATAATGTTAAATGTTTTTATTGGATAGTTGAACTACAATTGGATAGTACATTTGGCATGTGCAGTAATGTTGTGATCTATAATTTTTTATTAAATTAAAAGTTAAGTTTTGGATGGTTGATCTACATTTGGCATGTGATATAATGTTAAATGTTTTTATTAGATAGTTAAACTTTCTCAAAAAGTCTATCACAAAAATTTATTTTTCTTGTAATTCAATTCTTTTAGCACTATTTGCACCTTGAATCGATGTATGGATATATTCATATCTCTTCCATTTCACTTTCATGTTGGACAATGATTGATCATTTATATCAATACGATATTTGTTTTGAAATTTAGTCAAATTTCCATAATCATCGCATTTTTTACCACCAACACATTCTTTTCGTAAAATAGATCATCGCTTTGTCTTTCACATAGAATTTGAGATATGAAATCACAGATAGTGGAAGGAGGAGGTGAATCCTTCCAAAATGTTCTACCAAAATTAAGGAATGTGTCATAATATAACTCAAATTCCACATCATAACGACAACAAAAAGTGTCGCGTACGGTGATAGGTTTTACATACCATGGTTTTTGTTAAACAAAAGCAGTGATTGACACACATATTTCATGATTCTCTTCTTTGAACTTGTTGAACAACTCTATCTGAGTGGTTTCCAAGAAATGTTTTTCATGTTCTTCGTATTGATTTCGTGCTATTCTTCTTCACATCACATCCCTTGCATCTGGTGAAACATGTGAATTTTTCTTCCAATATTCATATATTATTTTTTAACATATTCTCCAAGTCTATCTTTGTATGGTTGCCTAAAAATAGCCCTCCAACAAGCGAGTTCATCATTTACATCTATTTGCAACCAAAATTTTCGATGTTTGTGAAATTTTTTTCGCAAGGTTCCTAATGCTCGTGTCATAGATTTTACCAAGCTATTCTCTTTAGTACTTGATGAAACCATTGCCATATGTATTGCTCTACGTACAACTGAAACATTTTTCTGTCTAGATCTTCTAATTGAATTTATAGCACTATTTATATTTTGTATCACATTTTCTTTCATTTTTTTTTAATTATCTTTGGTTGATTTTTGAATACCCAATAAAGTCGTAGCTTCTTTTAATTTCCTTAATGATAGGAGACCTTTCAACATTTGGGCTTGAACTGTCACATGTTCATTTATGAAGTACGCATTAAAAATGCGGTTAACACGATATCGTATATAACGGTCAACTTTTTTATCTCCATAAGTGTGAGTGTCAGCATTTTCCAACATCTCATCATCGACATTGATTTCATCTGTACATATTCGAATGAATAATACATAATAAGTTTACATATTCAATAAATAACTAAATTAATAAATATATGTATAGTTTCAATCATACGTGCATGTGTTCAACATATATATATATATATATATATATATATATATACCTTGTGATTCAATTTATTCACTTGAATTTCTTTCAACATTTTCACCATCTCTAGGTTCAATATCTCTTTCAAAATTTTGTATCTCATCATCAATGTTTTGAGGAATATCTCTCTCTGTTTACATTGCAAAATATTTTTCAAATTAGTTCATCAAATAAAAACTAAACTTCACATTTTACACTAGGAAAATTTTAAATATATCAAAATCATAATATTTACATTTACATACTTGCTTCAACTTCTAGTTGAGGTTTATTTTCCACTTCAATATTCGAGAGTGATTCTATCTTTCTTTTACGAGTTTGTCTCGTCTCTTCTCTACGTTTCTCAGGGTCTCTTTTTCGATCATATTTTCACGTACAATTCCTTTGATTTCCCATGATAATAAAGTATGAAGTTTAAAAAATTTCCTTCAAAAATTTAGACAAAAACACAATTAAAAAAAAAAATCACAAAATATTTAATTTTAAAAAATTTCATTTTAAAATTTTTGCAAAAAATACATATTCCAATCCAAAACACTTACTTTAAAAAATCTGAGAAAAAAATGTCTTACAAAATGAACGAAGCTCAAAATATTTACTTCCAAGTCCTAGAAAAAAATTTCATTTAAAAAGTTAGACAAAAACTCATTTTAAAAAATCATTATAAAAGATTTACTTCAACCCAAAACACGTACTCTAAAAAAATGTCACTTCAAAAAATGCCTCCAAAAAATGTCCATTGAAAATTAATTCCAACTTCTTAAAAAATGCCACTTTAAAAAATACTTCAAAAAATATCACTTAAAAAAATACTTCCAAAAAATGTCCAAAAAATGTCCTTTCGAAATGAAGCCCAAATCCATACTTTCAAAAAAAATGAAGCCCAAAAAACATCCAAAAATGTATCACATACCTCCAAGGAATGTCCCAAGTTTGAATGTACCTCCAAGAAAAGTCCTTAAACCCAAAACAATTCTTTGCAAAATTAGACCAAGACCTTTGTAAAATCAGACCAAATGTGCGAAAACATGCGAAAAAAAATATCACTTTAAAAAATACTTCCAAAAAATGTCCTTTTGAAATTAAGCCCAAATCCATACTTTAAAAAAAAATGAAGCCCAAAAAACATCAAAAAAATGTATCACATACCTCCAAGAAATGTCCCAAGAAATGTCCTTTGAATGTACCTACAAAAAAAGTCCTTAAACCCAAAACAATTCAATTATTTGCAAAATCAGACCAAGACCTTTGTAAAATCAGACCAAATGTGCGAAAATAATGAACAATTTCACGACAATTTATATTGCTGCGAAATGTTTTTTTGGAGGGGTTCCGTGGTATTTTCCGGCCGACGGGGTGAAAGTTTGGCCGAACTTTTGAATAAAATTTCGGTCGAAATTTTATGTCGTTAGACTTGACGGGCCGTCGGCGCAGAAAAGAATTCAGCCGAACTTTTTTTAAGAGTTCGACTGAACTAACGCATCAACAATTACGTAGACCCAAGCTCTGAATACGTATCTACAACTTTGGACTGATTAAACTCCATGAAACATTCTGAATTAACTGTCGGAACCAAGATAACCATTTTTAGAATTGAATCTACTTTTAGGAAATATAACTTTTATGGAATTTCATAAATATTTACTAATTTTAATTAATTTTGTAATAAAATGGATACAAACAATTTCTGAAGGTCATTATGATTAAGTGAAATCATAATTTTGTATCTTCCAAAATACATTGTAAAAAAAATTGAAAAAATTATGGTGCATTACATTGGTCTGTCATCTCTAATGGGTAGTTTTTAGATTTTTAGCTTATAACTTATATGTTAAGGAATTTCTTGCATCATGAAACATATTCAAAATATACAGTTTTTTCATATTGGACCAGTTCAAAAAATTCTAGTAATTATGATATGCATCCGTTGGCTTTGTAAATATGACGAAACCGAAGTAGACTCTGTCTAGATTGTTGTAACACATTTTGTTTCTAAAAAACACAAAGTTTAAAAGAATACAAAATTGCGTATTAACATGACTTATTATGAATCCTTTGATTGCTAAAAAAGACACACTCAAAGAAACACTAAGTTGACATATCAAATGTGTATAAATAAAATCCAAAAAATAAGTAATAGAAACCAAATTTAAAATGACCGCTGGTCATGCATGCCCAACGTTCATCATACACACATCATGAAATGACCCAAGGTTTTGTAGGAATCCAGGAATAGTTTTACGACGAGTGCCTTTGGTGGTTTGTGGTATTGTGGGGGAATGGAGAATTTTAGGGGCTAATATTCACAAATGGGCTAATTTTCTATGTTTTTTTTTAAAAAATTGCTAATTTCTATTTTTCCTAAAAATGATTCACCCAAATTCTATAGGATGAAATTATTTTACCTTAGAAATCGCAAAAAAATTATATACAATATATAATATCATAAGAAATTTGAATCTTTTTATAGAAATATAACCAAGCATTTTATAGTTGTGTATTAGGGACTAGTAAGATTCGCAAAGGTTTCTAAACTTTATGATAAATTTCCACCCTTAAAATTTTTCCTAGTGGGGGGTACTCATCAGAATGAATTTTGGCCGTAGATTTTTAGATGAGTGGTTTTTATATTTAACCATTCCAATGGGTGCGTATTGTTTAAAATTTGATTGCATAAATCCGTCATAAATTTATTGATCTGGGCACAAGACATTCTAGATCGTGGATCACTTTAATAATTGCAGAAGGTGTAAGAGCGATGGAACTTTGATTCTCATATTGTAATATCACATGATCACTTTATTCTTTGTTAACATCGTCGTGTAGTATTTTCAATCACAATATGCTCATTCCGCGACTTTAGAAACCTATAAGTAATGTGCTCTTCTCCTGCTGTTTTCCATCAACTTCATCTCTTACTCTAGCCTGGAGATCTAGAAGACACAACTTCTGCTCTTCTATATATACCTTTAATACAATATTAGGTCTAATTTGTTTCCTATCTAGTTTTACTGTAAACAATTGCTCTATCTTTTTCAAACTCTCGGTCCATTTTTTTTGAGAACATCCATTCCCTCCTCAAACAAAATATCTTATAGACAACAAAGTTGCACTATTTTCAGTATGGAAAGTTGTTGAAAAAATATATTTTTGACTTCTTTCGAAATGGAAGAAAGTAAAAAAGAGGACCATGGTCCACAAAAGAGTGCGGGTTCTACATCACTTTACCCAGGATGTTGTTGATTTCCGGTAGCATCGGATGTGCTCTAAGTCACAAATTTTTTAGGGAGGATTAGGCACATGTATTCCAAAGAACCTAGAAATAATTTTGGGAAATTCCACTAAGATCATGTTTTATGAAACTAATTAATTATTTTTAATGGGACCCTAAGTCTAAACTTAGGAAATTAAAATAATTAAAGGATATTAATTAAAACATAATGTGAATTTTCTAGAGAAGACGAAGATCAAGTCAAATTAATCTTATCTGTTGGTTAATGATTTTATCTCGACCGTTGAAGTCTCAACAAGAAGATCATAAGAAGGACTTGATGGATCATTTGGAAGGCACATCGAGACAGAGAAATAAAGATCAAAATTCTTTAGTGAGCACTGCTCAGGGAGAATATCGATCAATAGGATTCTTGCAGAGAAGAGCATGGATAATTGCCGGTTGGAGATTTTCCTGGGTTGAGAATATGCTATAGAGAATATAGAGATCAGTACATAGAGAGGCAACATAGAAACTATGTAGAGCCTGCGTAGAGCCAAAAAAGGTAGCCCAATAGCTTTGAGGAGATCCGTGATTCATCTGAGGATTAGTCAAATCCAGTGCCAGAGACCTGGGGTGTGAGACCTGAGGGGGCCAGAAGATCAGATCTAGCCAGCAGAATATCCTACTAGAAGAGGTGACATTGTCCCCATGTAGAGTGATGTAGAGACTACGTAGAGGAAGCGTAGGGCTCATCAACTCAGAGTTTGTTCAGTTCGGGTTTCCAGTGTCAATGTGAGGTAAAATCACAAGATTTTTTTCAGTCAAATTCTCTGTGTGGATGGCCAACAAGGAATCCCATGTTGTATTTAGGATTACTGCATTATAAATACCCTTAGCTGCTGCACCAATTTTCCCGCATTGGGTTTTCTGAGGAAATTATTCCAAAAATAACGGTGTCATATGTCTATGATTTACTCTTGCTCAGATCTTGTTTCTGCACTTTATTTTTCCGTAGATTAATTTTGTGAACTCTATAGTGTATGGGCTTTCGATATTTACCGTAGAAAATAGTAAATAATTTGTTCAAAGAATTAAAAAAAATAGAAGAATTCTCATCAGTTGATACAGTAGGATTCTAGATATAGGAATTTTCACACTGTATACAAGTTTGTTTAGCATTGCAGGAGGATAAATAGAACAAATCTAGTAGATCCAACATTGAAGAAGAAGTCAGGGATCAAAGAGTTGCGTAAGCAGCAGATTGATCTCCTGAGAGATTGTGCAATCAAAGCCAAGAGGGCTAGATCTGCAAGGAAATATCTCTCTCAGTGAGCCAACAGAGAGGTAGTGTTTTCTAGTTTGTAGTTTGTTAGAGGCATAGGGAGAAGAGTAGCAGATTCAATGCAGATTAGTAGTTGGAGGGACACAATTTTTGTGAAATAGTGATTTCTGGTGCAGAAACGGTTAGAAGAGAGTAGTTGAAGACACATTTGAGGGAATTTTCTTCCTTATGGAATTCCTAGCGAAGGAATTCTAATTCTCGATAGTTGAGCATCAATATTGAGTGGAAGATCTACTATCTCCAGCAGGGAAAGCATAGTCCAGGCCAACAACTATGCAAAGGAGAGAGAGGGAGTTAGTTCGAAATTTTTTAGTTAGCATAAATGGCAGCAAGTGGGCTGAGAGATCAAGATCAGTTGGAGGGATCCTCTAACTATGTGATCTGGCAGGCAAGGATCATATGCATGTTAGATGAACATGATCTCAAAGCCTTCATCGATGGTGTGGTAGCTAAACCTGTAGATGTAGATTCGTTGAAGGAATTCAAGAAAGATATGGAAAAGGAAAAGTGCTTGATCCTCGACAGAGTGAGGGATCATGTGGTATGCCACATTGCAACCAAAGAGACAACTAGAGATATGTGGTAGGCCTTGGAGACGCTATATCAAGGACCTTCTGAGCAGCGAAAGATGTTCTTGGAGGATAATTTGTGTTCTAAAAGGATGCAGAAGGGCGAGAACTTTGATCTGCTCCTATATAGACTTCAAAAGAACTGAGATCAGCTGACAGTTGTAGGAGTTGCGCCTCGGGCCACCAAGATGATCATATTTTCCCTGAAATCAGTTTCATATGAGTGCTAGGTCTTCGTCCAGAGCATCCTTGGCAGAGAAAGAATTCCAGATTTGGAAATGATGTGGGCTTCTCTTCAACAGAAAGATATGATGTGAGACATGATGAAGTGTAAACTTGAGAGCAACAACTTTAGTGGGTCGAAGCCCAAGGAGGAGGAGGAGAATGCAACCCCATGCATCAAATAGGAAGCAGAAGCATCAGAGATGTAAGAAGGACGTATCGATGATTAAGTGCTTCTAGTGTGACAAGATGGGACATTGCTATTCATAGTGTCCTCTCAAGAAGAAGGAGAAATATGAGAAGCATGATCTGCAGGTTGCAACCACACGGATCGAAGAAGATGAGTTTTCTACTATTGCCCATAATCTCCTGGGAGAATTGGGATGATCTAGAGTTGTAGATAGAAAGAAATGAAGTTGGGAAGGGTTCTTTAGGAGTCCACCTCTCGATTCATCACCTTGCTACGAGAGCCCAAATAGGAAGTAGAGATATCGACGAGTTTTAGCTGGTGCAGAGGAGTGCAAAAGTGACAATGTAGTGGCTAGAGAGCATTAGAGACTGAGCAGTGCATATCAAATCTGGCAACAGTGCAGGGAGGCACAATGCAGAATTAGCAGCAATGAAAAGGCTTCATAGGGTTAGCGCAGAGACTAGCAGCAGCCAGATCTTCAGTACCAAGATGCATCACATTGAACACTTTGTTCAGTATTGGATGTTTTTCAGTTGCAGTGTAGTGACATTTGGCAGTAGAAGCACGAATGCAACAACGCAGTGTTGGTGGGTAGCAGTGTCAGACATCAGCAATGCAAAGGGAGATGTTACGGAATTAGGGCAGTACTTCAACTTGATGTATTTCTAGAGAACATTCCTCGCTAAGAGGGAGTGTTGATTTGTGGTAGCATCGGATGTGCTCTAAGTATCAAAATTTGCAGGAAGCCTTATGCACATGTATTCTAAAGAACCTAGAAAGCGTTTTGGGAAATTCCACTTAGATCATGTTTTGTGAAAATAATTAATGATTTTTAATGGGACCCTAATTCTAAACTTACGAAATTAAAATAATTAAAGGATATTAATAAAAACAGAGTGTGAATATTCTAGAGAAGATGAAGATCAAGCCAAGTTAATCTCAACCGTTGATTAATGATTTAATCTCGGTCGTTGAAGTCTCAACGAGAATATTATAAGGAGGACTTGATGGATCATTTGGAAGGCACATTGAAATGGAGAAAGAATCTATAGATCGAAATTTTTTAGTGAGTAGTGCTCATGGATAAGATTGATCAAGAGGATTCTTGCAGAAAGGGGCAAGGATAATTGTCGGTTGGAGATTTTCCTGAGACGGGAATACACTGCAGAGAAGATAGAGAGAAGTACGAAGAGATACAATGTAACAACTACGTAGAGCCTACGCATAGCTTGCAGAGGCAACACAATAGTCTTGAGGAGATCCATGATTCAACTGACGATCAGTGAGATCCAATGCCGGAGAGCTAGGGTGTGAGACTCGAAGGGGCTAGAAGATCAAGTCCACCTAGTAGAAGAGCCAACTAGCAAAGGTGATGTAGTCCCCACGTAGAGTGACACAGAGACTGCATATAGGAAGCATGGGGCCCATCAGATCAGAGTTTGGTCAATTTGGGTTTCCAGTGTCAGTGTGAGGTAAAATCACAAGATTTTTATCAGTCAAATTCTCTATGTGGATGGCCAGCAAGGCATCCCTGATTGTATTGAATATTACTACATAATAAATAAACCCTCTGTTGTTGTACCGGTTTTCTCGCATTGGGTTTTTCTAGGCACATTAGCCCAAAAATAACGGTGTCATGTGTCTATGTTTAACTCTTTCTCAAAACTTGTTTCTGCACTTTATTTTTTCGCAGTTAAATTTTGTGAAGGTTGTAGTGTATGGGTTTTCAATATTTACCATTGAACACAGTAAATAATTTTCTCAAATAATTAACAAATAGAATATTTCTCATGAGTTCCTGGAGTAGGATTCCAGATCTAGGAATTTTCACAGATGTTACTCATTAGTACTAGTCCCAATAATCAGCTATCTACAGCCTCCTTCAAACTTAAGGACTTGCTATAAAAAAACAACCCAACATTGATAATTTTCCAAAACAAAAGGTCCACCCTTTTCATCAGTAGACACCATTTCATCCCCTTCTACTGCAGCCAATATTCGAACAATGCAGTTATCTAGATTTTAAGGATCTTTCAATGTAACAACATTACCAACAAAGAATCTCTTTGGATCTATAATGGGTAATCTTCGAACAGGAAAAGTCCCACCTTGACCTCAGAAAATCATTAGGGGAATTTTGAGGTCTAAAATGGGCCTCATAAGAAAAGAGTAGAACCAAAATAAAATTTATAAGAACTAATAGGATTCAATATGATGATGTCAACCATGGGGGATTAATCACCATTTTTGGAGTAAAAAGGTAAAAATATTATAAAATTATAAAATTATAAAACTACATTTTCAACTCGTATTTTCAACTTATCTCCCTAAAGTTTAACTCAAATTTCAAGTGATATTACTCATTGGATGCAAAATTTGATTCCTTATCCAAGGAGTACCCATGTTGCATACTTTTGAATGACCTTGCTACACGAAAAATAAGAAATACATGGAAAAACGTGATTGTAATAACGATTTTCATGTATTTCTCATTTTTCATGTAGTAGGGTCTGTCGAATGTAAGGAAAATGGGTACTCCTTGGATGAGGAATCAAATTTTTCATCCCACGAGTGTTGCTGCTCAAAATTTGAGTAAACCCATAAGGAGATAAGTTGAAATACGAGTTGAAAAAATAGTTTTTTTTTCTTTTTTCCCTCTAAAATTTGATGATATAATATAATCTTATTTTATTATTTCCACTATTATTTTATAATTTCCATAGGAGGCCCATTTTAGACCTCAAAATTCCCCTAATGCGGGGCCATCTCTTTCCCTATGTTAAAATGCATATATGTGAGTTTTCCTTGAAACAGGTTCTTCCATACATTTTCATTCACTTGCTTATCTATAATTGGCCTATTTGGTAGTTCTTCAAGTTGAGGGAAATTGAGTAATATATCTTGTTGATAATATGGCAAAGCCATATATAGAGGAAATCCTTTTTTTTTTTTTGGTAGTACTCTTCCTCCTCAAGGACGCATCACGACCCGAAAATGGAAATGAAAGCCAATTATAGATGGTCCACCAATACAAGGTTGGAGTTGATGCACTCAAATTATAAGAAAAAACATCAATAACTGTTAGATATAATCCATCAACATCGAATCCCTTATTTAAATGCAAAACAAGTGATTGATCCCATCAAAGTCCAATTCTCATATTAACAAGGCATGCTCTATTTTCTTCTTTTTAAAAACAATTGTTTGGAACAAATAAAGGATTTCCTTGTAATCTTGTAGTCAAAATACTTTAGGGAAATTTGTTTCTTATTGAATTCCTTAAAATTACTCTTCACTTATATTCATTTATAAGGCATTTGATATCTAGTCTGACTACAATGGTATTTTTCATCACTCTTCTCAAAATAAGAACAGGGGATGCAGGGCCCTGAGGAAGAGCATTTGAAAGTGACATTGTCCCTTTTATTTAATGTATCCTACACTAATTCTCGTTTTTCAAGGCTGTAACATTACATTCTACTATTGGTGGCCATATGTATGTTATAAAGCACAATAGAATTGTTAGAAGCTTCAAATTATCCACAATTTCCATCCTAAGATTGGTGATCAATTTATTCCTACATGCATATAGATAACAAGGACCATAAACACATCATTTTAGTTTGCATCTATGTCCACAATACATATATTTTAGTTTGCATCATTTTTTAAATATTATAAACCCATATTTTTAGAATATCCCTATAAACTGCATTTACGTTGACATTCACAATGGAAAAGATTATTTTTATCATGTTTAAGGAAATGGTTGAAAAAAATATCCGTTATGATTTAGTTGGAAAATAATTTGAATCAAATGAAGAAAATGATAACTCATTGAGATAAATAAATTTTTATAGGTTCTTTAAATTCATTAGTAAACTAGAAAAACAACTTTCATCTTCATGTACTGGAGTTTTCATCACGTGAAGTCTCGAAGCATTGATCATCACAACTTTGGTGAGGAACGTTGTGGCTCTAACGAAAGGTATTCCTAAACATGAGGTATGCACATGGGGCTTCATGGTAAGATAAGTAACCATGACTTATTGGAAATAAATAAGTAACCACGACTCTTGAAAGTTTTTTTGTGTAGAGGAATTAATTATTTCAGTGGAAGGTTCTGCATGGTTTCTATGCAATAATTTTCTAAAAATACGTATGAGAAATTTACATAAAGAAACCATGTTGTTTTATTAAAAAAATATATTGCAAAGATGTTGTTTTTCTTACATAAAGAAACCATTGTGTTTTATTAAAAAAATATATTGCAAGGATTTTTTTCTTGAAAAGATAATGCACCCAAAAAACTTTAAGAAGTCATACTACTTTTCATAAAGAATGCATGTGAACTTTCCATCGTAAAAGATAAAGAAACCACATTACTTTATTGAAATAAAAATGCATGGTAAAATACAAAGAAATCATATTACTTTACTGAAAGAAAATTTGCATTGTAAAAGATAAGTTAGGGATGTTGCTTTCTTGGAAAGAAAACACAAGTGAAACCTACACACACAAAATATTAATAAAATCATGATAGTTTTCATGAAAAGGATATATATAAACTTTTCTTATGAAAAGATAAAGAAAATAAGTTATATCATTAAAGAAAATATTTCTAGGAAATTATGGGAGAAAAATATATTATTAATTTATTTGGAGATATTAGTATGATTCCTATAGACTCTTAATAGGAATACGTGCACAATAATAATATCCATTGAATTGGAATTCTTGAAATAAGTTTCTATGTTAATTCTTGAAAAGAAAATATTAATTGAATGCATCATTGTATTAGATTTCCAAGTGAAACGTCTTTGCATACATTATCAGATTCTTGGAAACTTGGAAAAGTTAATTAGATTAATTTTCTTAGAAGGGTTTTCATGAATTGTATGCATATATTACCCATGTTGTTTATTTAAATACTACAAGGATTTGAATGTAGAAAGACTTGCATAGGATTTTGTGCATGAATGGATGAAAAATAAAGATTGTTTTTTTAAAAGATGCATATGAACCTTGTTCATACAAAAACAAGAATGCATAATCATTTCTCAAAAATAATATGTGCATTGAAGTAAGGGTCATTGTGTTAGAAAAACAAAAAACTCATGTTGCATGCACAAAAGGGTAGTCATTGTGATATAGAAAATATGTTTTTGTGTGTATATAAAGAAAGTTATCACGTTAATTTTCTTGAAAAGATTGTATGGCTTGCTGAATTGTATTAATTTCTTGATTTAGCAGCATAAAAGGTTAAGTTAACCTTATTATTGTTTTATGAGTTTTATGCATAAAAGTTGGTTATCTATGGTAATTTCTTGAAAAGGGAAACATGAGAAACTTGCATGTAGAAAGATATAAAAAT
Source organism: Pinus albicaulis (assembly GCA_034641835.2). Classification (NCBI taxonomy): domain Eukaryota; kingdom Viridiplantae; phylum Streptophyta; class Pinopsida; order Pinales; family Pinaceae; genus Pinus; species Pinus albicaulis. The sequence continues at coordinate 1,015,134,322 of CM076582.1, read as the reverse complement.
GAGGCTATATTAACTTCCTTTCAAAAAAGAAGTATGTATTTGTTTACATGAAAATAATAGTTAAGGATGGTAGAATTCTAGAGAAAAGAATATGTGTTACTTACATTAAAGGAGGGTTATTATGATAAGCTCTTGCATGCACAAAGAATGGTCATTAAGTTATAAAGATATCTTCTACGCATGGATAGAAAAACTATTGAGTTATATTTCTTTAGAAAATTTGTATGTAATTACTTTTATGCTATCATAACTATTATGTTAGTTTCTTTTGGAATAATATGATGTATAGGCATGCAAAATTTGTATTAGCTTTTGTTGGAAAAAATATACATTTTTATTTGAGAAATGATAACATGTTGTATTAGCCTACATTGGAAAATATTATGTGGGAAAGAAGATGAATTACATGCACAAAAACCATAGTAATATGGTGGTTTCCTTGGAATATATATATATATATAATGTTGGTATAATCTTTGGAAGAAGACATGTATTTGTATGCTTTATTGCATTATTTTTATGAAAAAAAAACATGTTTTTGCATGCCCTATTATGCTATATTTCCTCGAAAAGAAACATGTGTTTGCATGCTCTATTGTGTTAAGCATTCTTTTGGGAATATTTTTTTGGAAGGTATATGCATTTGCATACATAGGAACAACATTCGTTGTGTTAACTTTCTTTACGTATTTTCATGCATCAAAAGTAATGGTTGAAGGGTTAGTTCTTTTGATAAAGTTTATGTAATTCACATGCACGAAGATCATAACTGATGTGTTAATTTCCTTTAAAGGAATGTTTGGACAATTGTAGTGATTTGTCTTGCAAGAAGATGTGCGTATGCTAGGGGAATATTAGTTAATGTGGTATTTGTTTATAGAAATGAATTGATAGTTATACACTTGTAACTAATGCATATGAAATGTTGTTAAAGGAAGCATGTCGCGATATTTTGTTTTCATTTCATGAATTTACATGAATAGATGGTGAAACACCACTAATATAGATTTATAGATTTGTTTGATTAATACTTGATTTATTCATGATATCAACAGTTTTAGACAATAGCAGTTGTAGGAAAATGTTGTGACATATAAATATGGATTAAGTCATTGTTATGGTAGGCAATAAGTTAGTGACCTATGTAGATTGAAGGAATGTTGATTGCAAGATAATCCACGGATAACAAAAATTAGGCCCTAAAGACACAATGTTCAAGGGTTTGTGGGTAAATGATGTCATGATGATTGTACTGAGTTTATAAAAATTTATGTTGTTTTTTAGATGATATTCTTTGTAATATTTTATGGCAATGGTCAAGGAATGGACTCCCTTATAGCCATTGAATGAGACATGAGCATGCTCACGAGCACTTAATAATAAAATTAAATGTTTGTTGGTTTTCACCCTATAGGGTTTATAGGGTATATCAGTGTGTAATGATGTAGTTGTCTATTGTGCTATTTCTATGATGTCGATTCCTTGCATGATGTGACACTTATATTATTAAGAATATGATTAACTAACTGAGTTAAAAAAATCATGAAATTGATGCAAGGTTGAATCAAAAAATTTATGTTAATACGTTACAACAATGATTGTTAATGGTTATGTAATTTACTATTCCTTTACTAAAGTTACTCTATGTAATAATGGTTAACAATGAATTTGAAATATTAATTTAAATAGTTACATGTGGGTAAATTGTGTAAATTTTTTTTAAATCCATAATGAGATATTACGTTATTCATATATTTTAATTACCATATTTTTTAAAATATAATAAACCAATATTTCAAAAGTCACATTTTAGAATAATTTTTTCACACTCTGGCCCACTTGCCTATGGATATTTTTTTGGAAATAAAGGATTGAATAGAAATCCATATGAGAGAATGAGGCGTTTTTTCGGTAAATTGGGATACTTTGGTTAATATAATGTTTTATTTTTTTAATGGTGATTTGAGGATAAGATTTTTGGGACAGTAATGTTACATCAATTTTTAGAAATAAAGGATTGTAAATTGGGATACTTTGATTATATAATGTTTTATTTTTTATAATAGTGCTTTGAGGACAAGGTTTTTGGGAGACAATAATGTTATATCAATTGGATATCTTTGGAAATAAAGGATTGAATATAAACGCACATGAGAGAATGATGCATTTTTTTCAGTAAATTGGGATACTTTGGTTATATAATGTTATATTTTTTTCAATGGTGATTTGAGGATAAGGTTTTTGGGAGACAATAATGTTACAACAATTGGATTTCTTCACTGAATTGGTAGGCTTCAGTTATATATATTTTTTGAAATGATGATTTAAGGATAAGAGTTTTAGAAGATAGTAATGTTACATCAATTGGATTGTTTGTCAATTGGCATTTTCAGTTATATATATATTTTTTAAATGATGATTTAAGGATAAGAGTTTTAGAAGATAATTATGTTACATAAATTGGATTGTTTGTCAATTGGCATTTTCTAGCTATATAATTTGTGTTTCTAGTGATGACTTGATTTTAAGAATTTTTTTTTGTAGCTATATAATTTGTTTTTTTTGTAGCTATATAGTTTTCTTTTTTTGTTTTTTTTGTTTGTTTGTGTAATTTTAAATATTGAAATGAATTTAATATATATATATATATATATATATATATATATTTTAAATATATAAATTTTTAGATTCAACACTTTTAAATTATAATGGTTCAAATTTTAATGTTGTAGTTTAGTTGTTATAAGATTTAGATTTGTTTAAATTTTAATAAAAAATTGTTAAAATTATAAATTTTAATAAAAAAATTGTTAAACTTATAAATTTAAGATTTAAAATTTTAGCAATCTAAATACTTTATAGATTTTTCATAAAAAGATATTTTCTGAATTTCCAATCTGAAAATTATGAAACATAGAAAAATTGCTATAGATGATATTATTATTATTATCTCAATTTCCAACTTAAAAACTACAAAACATAGAAAAATTGTCCATGGACGATATTATTATTATTATTATCTTAATTTCCAACTCAAAAACTACAAAACATAGAAAAATTGTCCATGGACGATATTATTATTATTATCTCACCGAACTCAAAAACTACAAAATATAGAAAAATTGTCCATAGACGATATTATTATTATTATCCCACCTTCATATAATGATTTGATTGCTAAATCTACAAAAACATATATAACCTACTGCCTTTGATTTTGAACCGGTAAAGTCTTAAAAAGAAACCCATACGGTTAACCATTATAACCATTAAACCCATATACCAGACGGGAGAGAGAAAACAAAAATGGCCTCCTTTTAGTTATACCAAGTTTGTCAAGTTCTTCAATGACGTGGACATGCAGCTACGGAGATAAGCCCGTGTCGTAGCACGGGAGTATGACGTAGCAATATCATCAGAATTTGGTGTTCCTGACCCGTTAATGGCGGTCCGCGAGTCATCACAGTCTTCTGGTAAGTAACCTGTGCAATCCTTACGACGCGTGTTCGTTGACTATATCGCTTCCTTGTTTTGGATGACGGGTTTCGTAGCTTCTTCCGAGAAGTTTCACGATCTTAATAAAAATTGTATGGCCAAATTCGAGTCCGCCATCTCTAAATGATGTTTTTTCACATATAACGTATTTCCACCTGCATCTAAAGCTCAGGTTCCCCTGCAGCCTGCTATTTCCACTGAAAAGAGTGCTTTGTTTTTCGATTTGCAGCTGAAAATTCTGAATCCGTTTGGAGGACAATTGTGATTTCACTGTAAAATAAAACATGGGAGCGTATTTCCAAGCTCTCTTTGGGATATGGGTACTGGCTGCGACTTCCTTCTTCTCTGTTTACTGCCTCACCAGTTTCTACCCTTCTGAAACCAGTTTCTACAAGTCCACTTACAGTCGTTTTAATGAGAGAAAGGAGGAGTGTGACCCAGTTTTAGCAGAGGCTTCAGCGCTGCATCCAGATAGGAACCAAAGGTATATGATTGAGAAGGAGCTCTGTTTTGTAAATGGGGATTGGAAGCAACACAATGGCTTTGCTCCTCTTCTGCCTTTCACCACAACTAATTAAGTAACACAGGGGATTCACTCAATGAACCTGTGACATATCGCGTGCATTCATGGCATGCTAAAGAATACCCCAAATTTGACTACATATTGGAAAATGCCTCTAAAAATCACATTCTTTAACCCCCTAGCAATATGAACCCAATACACCTTCCCAATTTAAAAAACCCTACCTTCACTAGATATTGTAGGTATCCATTTTTTCATTAACATTTTTTATACTCCTTTATATTTTTTCATTAACTTTGAGCTCCATTTTTTATACCTATCAATATAAAAACCCTTTACCCCCTATGTATCTCCCAATACATTTTGTCATTTTTCCTTCAATATATATCCCCCAATATGAACCCACGTGGTATGGTATTGCTCCCCCAGTGAAGCCCATGTGTTAAGTAATAGGATACTATATATAAAATAATAATCAGTTTAAGCAAGTACTAGGATAATATATATAATCAGTTTATACAAATAATAAGAGACTCCAAATCTTTTGGTGGACTGGGTAAGTGGAAATTCTAGAGTGAAAACTTTACTTCTTGTTTCATTATTAAATAGAAAAGAGAGTTGAGAACCCAATCCTTATATGTTTTCTGCCAGTATGTGTTTAGGGAACTTAAGTGCAACGCTGGCCAGCTATCAAAAGAAACACTAAGGATATAGGAAGGTATGATCGAAGTGTTTGTAGTAGATGAAGATAATATGTGTATCTTCTCTCTTGATGTATTCCTATTTATGTGAATAGAAGAAATATTTAGTAAACCTTTGTTGGTTTAGCACTTTTTTTTTTCTCTGTGATTTAAATACAGTTTTGTATGAAGAAGTGTGACGAGACTTAAAAATCTGACCATAAAAACTGATGAGATAAACGGAAAAAACAGTTTCTGTATTTCTGCTTGAACAACAAATATATATATCTATATATATATATATATATATATGTGTGTGTATGAGTATGAGTATGAGGTTAGCTTTTGGGTAACCAGTTCACGCATTTGACAAGGAAAGGAGTCGGACGAGTTCGGAAACTATATAGCCTGTGGCCGTGTTCTTTTTGTTAGACGTTTTAGGATTTGTTCATACTTTGTGGGTTAAAATTGTTTTCTTGTTTCATTATTAAATAGAAAAGAGAGGTAAATATGCAGGGGTATTTTTAAATTGGAAATTTCCAAAATTCATGTATAAAAGTCTAGAACTTGTAAAAAATGGAAAAAATTTAGGATTTCAAAATTATGTAAAATTTCTTTCGAATGTAAAATCTCTAGAAAAGAGTGGTGTTTAGGATGGGTTTACTTTTGGAAATATGGAAGGTGTTATAAAAAACTAGCTTTGTTGAGTTTAAATCTTTAAGATTTTGAAATTATGTAAAATCTTTTGAAAACCGTGGTATTTAGAATAAGATTACTTTTGGAAATATGGAAGGTGTCATAAAAATCTAGCTTTGTTGACTTTTCCTGTATACAAGTCCAATAGATCTTAACTTAGTGGATCTGAACCCACTAGGTTCATTGAATCTAATTTGTATATATTAATCATGAAATGTATGATGATAAAAAAGGGTGGGAGTGTGAGAGAGGTGTGGAGTATGAGTTAATGGCCATTGATATTCAAGTCAATATTATATTGAAAATATTTTGGTCTTTAATGAATTATAGCTGAGTTAGATCTTCAGAGAAGAGAGTTAGAGATGACTATGCTCTTTGAGATTTAAATAAAGAACATTGGAGTTGCATAGCAGAAGAGGGTTGGAGAATTCCAGCAGTAGAGTATTTATATATCTGAATTGATTTGTACAGAGGAATTGATGTTTGCAGGTAGCAATTGAAGGAGAGTGATAGTGGATCATAACTTGAAAGTGTGACAAAGAGAACAAGTGAAGAAAGAATTGTTGTTGAAGAAACTTGTAGTAGAGGAAACAAGGAACAATTAGAATTTCTCAAAAGAAGTAAACCATGTACGTGTAATAGCCAAAGGAGCAGAAGAGTGCTCAAGAAGGTTCAAAGGAGAGAAGCAAAGAAAATACCAAAAGCTCAAGATAGTGAAGAAAGTTTGATGAGGTATTGAGTAGCAAGAAGAGGAGACTTGCTATAGAGGAGAGGCTTGATTGGAGTTCATTGTTGAGCATGGAGAAGCTCACAAAGTTAGAGAAAATGATGACCACATAGGGTCATTACAAAGGTTCAGGTGAAAGCCACAATAGAAGGAAAGAAGATGTCAAGGAAAATGACATAAAGAGGAAGTTGAGTGATGAGGAGTTTGATAGGGAACTCTCTGATATGAAAGTAGAATTGAATGTACTTATGGAATAGCTACAGAAACATGATGAAGACCAAAAATACAGATGGATTTTTAAGAAGAAAGTTAAATGGGCAGTTAAAGAATTTTTTGCAAGAAATTTGTGGAAGAAGATGAGCCACATGATAAGAACTTGGTTGAAAGAAGGGGAACTCGAGGCAATTGAGTATGGGGCAGAAAAAGTGCACTATTGTGACCCAAAAAAAGGGTCATTTCTTGGAGAGAATGAGGACGAAGCAGTGGATGAGATCTAAGATTCTCATATTTTTAAAACTAATTAATTTTTTGTGGATGCGGGTATGGAAGATGGTGGACAGTTAACTAAAACTGTCACAAAATTAGAGGAAGGGTGGAATGAAAATTTTGTTACAAGTAATGAAGGTGAAGGAGGAAAATCTCTTACTTTGTTCTAAGCGAGGATGAAGAGAAACACTTAAATTAAATCCTTGTGAAAGGAAATACATAGGGTAATGACGAACATGAAGTTGTTATTAGGGAGATAGAATCTATGTTATTTCCTGAAGATGAAATTTAGCTTCGTGTACAACATTCAAAACAATTTTTTAGATATTTTGAGGAAGAGATAATATTTTTGGAAATATGGTTGGCAAGAGATGAAGGTTGCATAGAGGTGGTAAAGTTAGTTGGTTTGGAGAAAAAATTTAGTGTTTCATATAGCAGTATCGTGCCTGAAACAAAGATGCAATCAATAGAAGTTGACAACAAACTTTAGTCAAGAAACAAATTCGACAAAGAAATTGATGAGTTGTGGAAAATTATGAATAAAAATTCCAAGAGAATGTACGGAAAGGAGAAGAAAACATTCAGTCAGAGAATGCAGTCACCTGAGACAAATTATGTTAGCAAATTAAATGGACAACAACAGAATAAAGTATGGGACACAGGAAGAATGAGTAAATGAATTTTTTTCCTCAGAAATGATTAGTTACGATTCAATTAGGGGAATTTTGAGGTCTAAAATGGGCCTCCTAAGGAAATTATAAACTAATAGTGGAAATAATAAAATAAGATTATATTACATCATCAAATTTTAGAGGGAAAAAAGAAAAAAACTACTTTTTCAACTCGTATTTTCAACTTATCTCCTTATGGGTTTACTCAAACTTCGAGCGGAAACACGCGTTGCATGTAAAATTTGATTCCTAATCCAAGGAGTACCCATGTTGCATACTTTTGATGGACCCTTCTACATGAAAAATGAGAAATACATAAAAAATGTGATTGCAATCATTTTTTTTCATGTATTTCTCATTTTTTGTGTGGTGGGGTCTATTGAAAGTATGCAACATGGGTACTCCTTGGATGAGGAATTAAATTTTGCATCCAAAGAGAAATCTCGCTCAAAAAAATTAGGGAGATAAGTTGAAAATATGAGTTGAAAAAGTAGTTTTATTATTTTATTATTTTTTAATCTTTTTACTTTTTTACTTCAAAAATGATGAATCATCCCCCATGGTTGACATCATCATCTTGAATCGTATTGGTTCTTATAAAGTTTATTTTTGTTGTACATTTTTCTTAGGAGGCACATTTTAGACCTCAAAATTCCCCTAATGAAATTTTGGGATCTTAGAGGAGTTGTTACATTATTACAGAAAAGTGACGGACCTCATAGACAAGAGTCTACCTTGGGTGTGTGATGCAGGAGCATCTAGGGGTATCTTCAAAAAGGAAATTTCCAAATTCCTGCACAAAAGTCTAAAACTTATAAAAGTTGGAAAATTCTCTAGGATTTCTAAATTATGTAAAAGCTCTAGAAAAGCATGGTATTTTGGATAGGATTAGTTTTGGAAATATGGAGAGGTGTGGAGTATGAGTAAATGGCCATTGATATTCAAGAAAATATTATATTGTAAATATTTTGGTCTTTAATGAATTATAGTTGAGTTTTAAATATAATTGTTGTGTGGGTTTTTAGAATTGTGGATCAGAATTTGCACGCAGTTGCAACTTACATCAAGGAAGAACCCAATTATTGTCTCTTTTCTGCCAGTATGTATTGAGGGAACTTAACTGCAAGGCTGACTAGCTATCAGACGAAGCACTAAGGATATGTAAAAGTCTAATGAAGGTGTTTGTAATAGATGAATATAATATAATCATTGTACTATCATCTCTTTGAATGTATTTTTGATTGTGATAATAGAGAAAATATTTAGTAAATATTGTGATTTAAGTCCAGTTATTTTTATGAACAAATGCGAAGAGACTTGAAGTCTGACTATGAAGGCTGATGACTACAGTGAAACTGTTTCTGTATTTTTGCTTAAAGAGAAAGCATCATTAATTGCATGAGTATGTTGGATATAGCATTGTATATGTATTTTTGGTTTTAATTTGAAATCTATATATATGTGTGTTGGGGGAAGCTTTTGGGTGACCAAAAATTAACCGCACACTTTGACGAGGGAATGAATATGACGAGTTTTTTTCTTTTCTCAAACCAATACATGGTATTACAACTTTGGAAAACTCTTGGAAAACTCATGGTATTACAGTGGCTCATATATAAAACTTCTGGTGTTCGAATTCATGTAATGTCATTTCCAACGTTGATATAAAAATATGTGTTAAAATCATGCATTACAGGTTCAGAAGAATAATAGTTCAAAATGAAAATATTTCAAACAGTGAGTCTAGAGCTACCAAGCATGCTATTGGTTCATAGATCTATTTGGTTCATGTTTATTGACAGTCAAAATGGATCTACATAAGTTTTTTCATATACACATATTTTACATTTAAAAAAAAATTGCAATACATAAACTCTTTTTTATATAAACATATTTGATATTTTAAAAAAGTTTGCACTAATATATGTCAACTTAAATGCTTTACAAAAAACACTCAAGTAATTAGGTTTCATACATCTCCCTCATATTAAACGATTTACACAAAACAATCAAGGAATTAGGTTTTATATATCTCCCTCATATTAAGTAAATCAACTTAAATGATTTACACAAAACACTCAAGGAATTAGGTTTTGTATATATCCCTCATATCAAGTAACATGTAATTGGAATGTTTAGATGGTAAGATATTTTCATTTAAACTTTTATTTGGCCCTTTTATACTATATAATTGACATTTATAAAGCCCTAATTTTTGCAATTAATTTATATGTATTAAGTAGAAATAGGGTTAAAAAAGTGCATTTTAAGGGATTTGACCTCTCTTGGTATTTAGTAGATATAAAGATAACATGTCCATGTGCATCAAAATTATATATCATTATTATTATGTATATTATGTGTTTTAAATATGTTTGATTGTTAAAATTTTACTGAATATCATTTATAATTGAAACACCATTGTCAAGAAGGCCACCTTAAAAGTTGCACGAATAATAAGGTGAATAGTAATGAGTTAATATTGTTCAATGATGAATAATGTCAATAGTAAGAAAGTAATAAGATGTATATCCCACTAATAGAAAACATATTGATTTACTCAATCTATCCTCAATAGTGATTTACTCAAACTATTTCTTTTTCTTTCCAATATTAATATTTTCTTTCTCTAATATGAATCCTCATGGCTTCATGAGAAAAAGAACCCCACTCATGACATTGATAAAATATGGCCACCATAAAGAATATTTATATAGACTTAGTAAATATCATCCTTTGAGAACTCTAACACCTAGGGATGTAATTGGGATTTCAAGAGATTACTTTATCCTTTGGGTTTTGACATGATCAAATTGGAATTTCAAGCTCGTGTGAACTTTTGTTTTGAAGTTAGAGAAGTGAGACCTTTTTTCCCATGTAGCCAAGCACCCCACCTTCCATCACACAGGCAAGGGTTATATATTCTTTAGGACTTAAGGTCATTCAACAACATAAATTGAAGCCATTATAACAACATACTTGTTACAAGCTCAACATGTCACTTGTTGGAATTGAACCTAAATTCAGAGGATAATAATCATTCTTACAACTACCAAAGATAAACCCATTTGAAAAGAGAGAAGTGGGACTTAACCTTTCAATTAAAATTCTCTCCATTTGGACCTCTATAGTTAGATATGTGGGAATTATGCAACCTTTTGCTTCATAATTTAAATTCTAATAAATTGTGATTTGGAGGATTTTATAAGACTCCTTTAATTCTTTGTAATATCTTGAGACCAGTATTTAATTGATTAATTATTCATTATCTTACAACTAAATTCCTTTGCTAAGTGTAATGATTTAACTAAAGTTCTATCTAATCAATTATTTTAAAATTCTAAGAAAATATGATTCATGTAGTCTTTATCCCCTATGTAAACATGGAAATTAAAGCATATGATAGTATAATCAAATTTATGCACTCCAAAAACACTAAAATAAATGCATTATACCAAAATCAATGTGGTAAACATCTTAGTAAACAAATATCAACTTTTTGTGTTATCCACCATATTTCCTATACATGGTGAGAGTATTCAAAAGGAAAATTATCACAGAGAGGCTAAGCAGAATAAATTTTAGAGTTATCCCATATGGTCCAAGATCTGGCACCAAAAATTATGGCTTAAACATGTTCACTTCTTATGTAATACCCCTACTAGTTTATGATGTAAATATATGCACCTTGATATTAGGCTAGTGATTCTGAGTCATTTTTCAAGCCTACACGCCTATGTATACATGTTTTATATTTTTGGGCTACCATGGCCAGACATATATGTCGGTTTTGGTTATGTGGAAAGAGGGACAAGATTGTAAATATGATGTAACTGATGTACATATTTTTATAAAATAATAATATAAAACAGGTTGGTTACAAAGCCCACTCCATGGTAAAGAGTACAGCGGGTGTGCAAGTCCATGGTCATAAAGGGAAATAATGTTGTATGGCAGGTGGTGATGATAGGGAAACCCAAGGTCCACATGGCTTTGATGTGCCCCATGGTAGAGAGATGCCATGCAGTTATGGGAAGTTAATAAAAAAAAGCAGTATTAAACATAAAATGAATTATTATGCACAGATAAATAACATGTACAGTGTTATGAAACCAACTCACAAAAGAGAAGAAAAAATAGATCAACGACTTAGAAATCAGCCTCTTCGAGGGGGAAACCTCCTTTACATTACATAAATGAAAAATTATTAGATGATACAAATGACAAAACCTACTTTATATATATATAGGAGTCTAAGGGGTCATAATATAATTACAGCCTACATAACAATAATAATGTAAGGGCACAACAATAAAAATAGTGGGCTTCTATGGGGCAAAATAAAAACAATATGGGGACTATATGGGCACAATAATAACAATAAGAGGGATACACTAAAAATAACAATAATGGGCTACACTAGTATTATAGGGACCTAACATGCCTCTCTCCTTAAAAAAAGTGTTGTCCTCAACGCTTGAGTAGTTTTGGATTCTTTTGTATAAAATTATCATCCTCCCATGTGGAATCTTCGGGGGTAATTTCTTCCACTTGATGAGATACTCTGAAATTGATCAATTTCGTAGTTGTCGAGTTCTTGTTTCCGTGATTGCTTGAAGTTATAATATGATTTTTCTTCCTTGTCAAGTTCTGAAAATATTGTTTGAATTGGGATTTTGTCACCTATAACCTTCTTTAAGCATGAAATATGGAAAATTGGGTGCGCTCGGGAATATAAAAGAAGCTCCAATTTGTATGCCATAGTACCAATATTATGCAACACCTTGTAAGGACAATAGTACTTTAGCGATAATTTATTATCCTTATTAGCTTGTTTGAGGGACATTTGTTTGTATGGTTGTAGCTGTAAAAATACCTAGTTGCCTACATCAAAACTTCGTTCGCTATGATGTCGATATGCTTATTGTTTCATTCGATTATATGCCAAAGTTAGGTTATTCTTTAAGACTTAGAGAGATTTTTGTTTATGCTCGATGTGAGCTTCCACTACTTGAACCTTATATTTTTCTCTTAAAGATGATGTGATGGATGGTAGATGATATCCATAAAGAGTCATAAATGGGTTCTTTTTTTCTGCAGTGTGGAAGGAAGTGTTATACAACCATTCAACCCGAAGTAACCACTTGAACCATTGTGTTTTTTAATCAGATGTAAAGCAACGAAGATATCCTTCCAAACATTTGTTCACTATCTCAGTTCCCATCATATTGAGGATGATAAGATGAGTTATGAGCTAGTTGAGTGCCGAGACAAGAAAATAATTTCGTCCAAAAATTTCTAGTGAAAATGGGATCTTTGTCGTTTACAATAATATTTGGGTTTCCATGTAGCTTTTGAATTGGTTCCATTAAATGTAGTAGCAATTGTACTAGCTTTAAATGAATGAGATAATGCACAAAAGTGTGCATACATGGCAAGTCTATCAACTACCACCATGATGAGTCTCTTTCCTTCGGACTAGGGTAAACTAGTGATAAAGGTTGGAGAACTTTATTCAAAATTTTGAATATCAGATTTAAGGCCATCCCAAAAAAATTCTTTCTTGACCCTGTGGTAAGTTTTTAAATATCCTTAGTGTCCTCCTAAGGGAGAGGTGTGCAATTCCAAAAGAATATTTTGTTTTAGTTGGGAATTCTTACAAATATATAAACAATATTTGTACCATAATGAATCAATTTTCCAACTAAATGTATCAGATGTACTGGGATCTTGCTGCAACTTTTGAATGAGTGTCCACACTTCTTCATAATTATTGCATTCCTCCCTTGCTTCGATTATCCAATTTGGTTGGATAATAGAAATGGCACAAAGCAATGCTTCCACATCCTCATCCTTTCTTGAGAGTGCATATGCAACAACATTTTTCTTCCCTTTTTTGTAGATGATTTCAAATTCATAACCCAACATCTTTGTGACCCATTTTTGCTGCTCTTCAAAATATAGTCTTTGTTCCAAAATGTATTTCGGATTATCATGAAATTTTTTTACCTTGAACTGTCCTCCCATTAGGTAAGGTCGCCATTTCTTTAGTGCATGTAGTATTGCCAACATTTCCTTCTCATAAATAGGTTTCTGTAAATACTTTCCTTTTATTGGACAACTTTCAAAAGAAATGGGTCTTCCTTCTTGCATTAAAACAACACCAATTCCATTTCTTGACGTGTCACACTCCACAATAAAAAAAATTGTGAATTCTGGCGTAGCTATGACCGGTGCTTGAAACATTGTCTCTTTAAGATGTTCAAAGGCCTTAGTTGCTTCTAGAGTCCAAGAAAATGCATGTTTCTTCAATAATGTTGTTAGAGGTGTTGCTATTCTCCCATAATTCTTAACAAATTTGCGATAATACCCTATTAATCCGAGAAATCCTCACATATTATTTATGGTTGTGGGAATTTTCCATTCCTTAATGGATTTGATTTTGTTAGGGTGTACCTTAACGCCATCATGAGATACAATATGACCCAATAATTCCACCTATTATACTCCAAAGAAACATTTGGAGGTTTTTGCATATAATTGTTTCTCCTCCAATAGTTTGAGCACCTTATCAACATGTTGAACATGATCCTTCCAAGACTTGCTATAGATTAGTATATCATCAAAAAATAATAACACAAATTTTCTAAGGAAGGGTTTGAAATTGGAATTCATCAACCCTTGAAATGTAGAAGGTTCATTGGTAAAGCAAAAAGGAATGGCCAAAAATTGATAATGACCCTCATGAGTTCTAAATGTTGTTTTCAGAATGTCTTCGGTCTTCATTCTAATTTGATGATATCCTGAATGGAGATACAACTTGGTGAAGTAAATTTACTCATGTAATTCATCCAATAATTCATCAATGACTAGAATGGGAAATTTATCTTTAATAGTTAGCTTGTTGAGCTCCCTGTAATCTGAACACATGTGCCATGATCCATCCTTCTTGTGCACCAATATTACTGGAGCAAAGAAAGAACTTTGACTAGGTTGAATTATACTAGCCTCTAGCATTTCAACAATCTTAAGTTCAATTTCGCTCTTTTAGGCATAGGGTAGCTGTAAAGCCCGATGTATTAGCAAATTATATATTACAGAGCAATGAAACACATAAAATATATATGCGAAAACAAAAACATAAGAAACACATAAAACTAGAGAGACACAGATATACGTGGTTCACCCAGTTTGGGCTACGTTCACCTCGAACAACCAGTCCTTCCTTTCTATTATTCAACAAATGAAGAGACACAACCTACAACAGATCCGCTGTAATATCCTTTGTTCTCTCTCACAGTCTCCCTATATTTTTTTTGCTCTGATAATACACATAGAATACACAGCCGCAATACAATGCCCTCATACAAGTGAGGGGTTGCCTTCTATGGCAAAAAACCCTAAACTAAACATAGCTTCTACCGTTAGATCATCCTCCTAATGAATGGCTCAGATTGACTAGAAATTACTATACATTTACAAGGCAATTTTACATTTGTTTTTAGCTTCAGGGGCACTGCCCCTGAAACCCCCCACCAGGGGGGGGGCGCTCCATAAAGTCGCAGCCGCCCCCCCTGGACCCCCCAGGCAGTGTTTAATTACGGGCGGCGTTGCCGCCTCATTAAGGCATAGGGGTCCAACGCTGTGATACAAAATAAATAAGATAATCAGGCTCCACACCCAACACAATGTTTGGAGAAACACTTCCTGGAATCAAATTAATAGCATGATCATGATCATGAATAGGTGGGAGGCCATTGGGAGTCTCAAATAACTTGGAATGATTGTCCAAGACTTTTTGGAGATCTGGATAAATAAATGATTTCGATGTGTGAAACTCTAGTGAGCATAATTGTGCAATTACGCCTCGTTGTTCCTTATTTATAATATTTGTCATGCCATTAGAGCTGATTATATTTCCTCGTTTCCCTGCGATACCCCTTAAATCAAATTATTTCTTTCCCAAACAAATTTCAAGAATTTTTTTTGAAAATTAAAAGATATCGTACTCAAAGATTGTAACCATTGAACTCCTAGTACAACATCATCACCAACCATTGGAATGGAAATCATTGGGATATTCAATACATATTCCCCCATGGTTAGCTTAATAATATGGCACTTTCTAGAGCAATTTATAGTTCCTTCATTTGCAACCATCACTTGAAATTTTGGTGCTGGATATAGGAAGCAATTCAATTCCTTCGCTATCTTATAATGGATAAAATTATGGGTACTACCTAAATCAATCAACACCATTACCCATTTCTTCTTGATATGTCCTTCTATGTTGAAAGTTTGAGGAGTGGTAATTCCTGCCAATGCATTACAAGATATGGTCGGATTCATTTCTTCTTTCTCTAAGGTCGATTCCTGGTGTATATCCTCTTCTTTTAAAGTTTCATGTTCCTTTTATTACTCCTCTTCACAATCTATGTAAAATAATTTCTTCTCAGCACACTTATGACCTTTAATGTATTTTCTATCACAACTGTAACAAAGCCCTTTTGCTCTTTTTTCTTCCAATTGTTGTGGTGTCAACCTTGTAGGTTGGGAAGGCTAGGAGCAACAACACTTCCATCTTTATAGTTGTGATTGGTAGGCTTTCTTGTTACCATAATTTTGCTTTCAATTTTTTGTTTCCAACCTAAATGTCTTCTCCAATGAATCAGGTTCCCAAAAGCGAAACTCATGTTGGATGTTATCATTTAAAGTCTGTATGAATGCATCAATCCTATGCTCCTTTGGAATATCATTTACCCTTATATTTAATTTTTGGAAGTCCTCAATGTACTCCACCATTGAGCCCTTTTGTTTGAGATTTATCAGTTGGCTAAAGAAGGTGTTGTTCTTTATATCTTCATAATGTGTTATCATTTCCTCCATAAAAATTTACTAAGAGACAAGTGGTTTACAAGAATAAATTCCTCGATATGATACAAACTGATTGGGTTCTAACTATAAAGTTGCAATGCGTACCTTTTGTGTGTGTTTCACATTATGGAGATTAAAATATTGCTCCATATGTAGTATCCATGTTACAAGATCCTTGCGATCAAAATTCCTCATATCGATCTTTGGAATATGGTGGTTCTTCAATCCAACGTTAGAGTCAATTTGTGTATCATGTCTTCTCCTCTAATTTATTTATTGATATCAGAACCTCATATGGCTTAATTCCCTTGTGGGAATGCCAGGAAAATATGAGGGGCATGGAAGTTGATTCTTAATAAATAAGAAGAACATGTAGGAGAATAATTGTGTATTGTTTGTTCGTAATATAAATTATTGTGTAGTTGCGCGTTGTGAACCATTTATTGATAAAATTGATGTATATTATGGTGAATCACAAGATTTGGAGCGTCTATGTGAGTCCGAGCATGAGGACCATGAGATGTATTTATTACTTTTAGAAAAACAGTGAACCGGTTTTGAAGCCATAAATATTTTCATTTACATCCTTGTTGTTTCTCTTGGTCGCTTTAGAGTGGACCCACCACTACAACACAAAGGGGTGTTTTAAGATAGTATTTAAGACAATTTCTGGGAAAATTTCCTTAACTTGAGACAAAATAAAAATTGTGTATTGTCTTAAATATTGTCTTTAAGTGGGTGTCTAAAATTAAATTGTTTTAAAGTATTGTCTCTATAAAGACAATATATAACACACACATTTTTGTCTCTCAAGAGACAATTTCATTTTTGTGTCTCCAGAGACAATTTTAGTTTTGTCTCCCTAGAGACAATAGTTGGGATATTGTCTTTAGAGAGACAATGTCTTTGATCCTAATTATTGTCTCTCTAGAGACAATAAAAAATTGCATTCAAAGGTAATACAACAACACTTTTGTCTCTTTAGAGACAATGTAAAATAATGAATCTATAAAATATCTCACCCTTAAAATAAACCAATATTAAAATTATTTAATTAAAAATAAACTACAATATAATTTATTTATTCATATTAGAACACAGTGGAACCGAACCATCGACCTCCTGCTTATAAAGCAGGTTCTCTTCCACTGAGCAAACATTGTTTAAAGAATTATGTGAGAGTTATGGTAGTCCTTGAAATTGCATATATAGGCATTGATTTTCAACTAGCATTTGCACCAAGAGGTGAAAATACATGTCGATAGTGTGTTTTGGTTTTTTGTACCCTTCGAATATATACATAATAACATTTGAAATAGAAGGGTTTATAATGTCTCACTAGAGGTCGGGGATCGATTGGTCGAGGAGGATCGAAGTTCGGGTATTTCTTTAAAGATCTAGTGTGCCCAATGTCTTTCCTTGGTATATTTACACACCTTTTTCTCAACTCGAGCTCAACCATGCCTTGGTCCCTCAAAGGTGCCATGGATATCATGAGTTATTTTAAATGGATCTTTATTTACTCGATTCCATGCTTCCATACATGCAGAAATCCCTGAAATCATACTTTTCAGTAAATGAGTATGACCTTTAGCTAAATATGAAAGTTAAGTAATGTGAAGGAATTGTTAGGACACATATATACAAGAAATATTAGGTAAATGAGTGTATATATGAGGACATTCGATGAAATCGTGCAGGACTATTAGATAAACTTACAATATATCTCAAGAACCCACTTCCCTTCCAATATTGACATTAAAAAATTCAGTGTTCTTCTACAAGCACCATCTGCATTAGTAGATGCAAACACATGGGTCACAAAAGGACTCCATGTTTTTGATACCGTTGCACCAGTGAGCCTTGCAAAACTATTAAGTTACTCCTGCATTAAAAATGAGACTTGTTGAGGACTTATAGCACATAATTTTAATTAGAGGGTAGATTTGAAGTTAAAAATACACACTTTAAAGGCGAACACATGCAATACCTTCTGAGCAGAATCCAATGCAGAACCACAAAAAACTAATTTTCATGGTTGTACTAGCAGCCATGTCCAAGCTTGAATTGATTTGAAATCTTCCTCATCTTGTTGTATACTAGGGCTTTTGTCTCCTCTGAAAGTGTTGAAGGGTCAAAAAGACAGTAAGTGAAATCCAATATAGAATTGAGGCTTAAAAATCAAATGCATAACTTAAAAGTAGGTTTAAATTATAAACTAGCCAGTGTTCCCTTATCAACAAAGTGTTGTCCCCTTCTTGGTAGGGAATTGTTGCGCTTTGAGCTTGTGGATGATATCCTTTCATTTGGAAACTTGCGTGATGAATGAGCAGGGTAGAGCATTACAGATTATCTTGCAGAAAACATGGAAAACAAAAATTGAAAAACCCATCTCAATTTTCGTCTGTAATACCTGAAGAATTTTCTTCAAGAGGACTTAACAGACAAGGCTTTAAACTCTTAAGAAAAGCCATATGCGTTCTAGAGTAGAAAGGGCACACGGGACATGAAAGCTCCTGCGATACTTTGTTAAACAACAACCCAGAGCAACCACCTTGAGTCCACAGACAGTGCATTTGATTTTGGTACCTCTTGCTACCTCTGCTTCCAGATTCATTACACAATCATCCTTGAAATAGACATCTGGTGCCCTAAATTCATCCAATTTTTAATAGAATATAAAACCATGCTAAATTTGAAAGAAGGCATTAAACACAAGCAACATAGACTATGTAAACAATAATAATTCTAAAGGGTATTCTGGAATGGCTTCTCTATATTAAAATTTAACGACAAGGATAATTTTAATAGAATATAAATCCATGCTAAACTTGAAAGAAAGCATTAAACATAGACAACATAGATTATGTAAACAATAATCATTCTAAAGGGTATGCTAGAATTTCTTTCCTGTATTAAAATTTAATAGTAATAATGAATTGAACACTCACAAAGAAAGAATTGCAAAAAAAATGGAACTTTATTTTCTAATTGCATACCATTCAACACAAATCTTACGCACATGTATAACATTTGATGCCATTTCTTTTTTCTTTGTTACAAAACTCCCATTGTTGTAATGCATCATCTGCCCTACAGTTTGGAGCATGCATTATTACTTAGCAACTTGGAAAAACACACAATTTAAAATCTATACACACTAGCAACAAAACTCAATATAACATCACATTTGAGTTGCAGAAGCTCGAAAAAAAGCACAAAAGTCATCCTTTGATGTACTAGGTTTAGTTCTGCAGCAATTTCCAGGGATCTATGGGTACATCTCAGAAATTCCAGCCTGTGTAGTATGCTCAAGACTACCACCATTGTCAATCGTTTAGATATCATGTTGGTGCTTTGGTGTTACGTCAATAGAAGAGTCTGTCATGCCACTATTTTGAACAATTTTTGGAGATCCAAAGGATACTGGTGTTTCTTTTCTATTAATTCAGTATCAATTTGGGAATTCACTTCTACAGAATTGTTTTTCGCAATTTTATCAGTAGGTAAGCCAAACATGGCACTAAATATATCAGTTGCTATGAAAATCATCTCCTTGTCTACGTGTTGGAGAGGTAAATCCCCTCTGCGGACAGAGGTGATCCATACTAGCCCAGACCGGGTCTAGCAACAATCATACACGCTATAGTGCAGGTTCCTAATTGCAAATAAACCGACTAGCGATGAAGGCTTACCTGGAATCCAACGTTGTTTCTTGTAGAAGAGGTGGCGCTCCCGTTCCTTGGCCCTGGCAGATCACGATCCCCACGATCTCCGTGATAGGACACCCGCACATGCGAGAAACAAAACAAACGCAAGCGTAAAATCCAGTAGATGCAACTATATTTCAGTCGAAGAGGACATAACTCATGAACATAATCAAGAAAAAGAGTGGAACCATAACCAATAGTCGCTTATCATTAATGAGTCAAAAGAAGAATACAACCATAGCTTCGACGCAGCACACTCCTTTGGCGGGTCGTCAGCAAAACATGTCTCGATAAAGCCTGTCAAGGATGAGACAAGCCTCTCTCTCCGGATACTTGACAATAGTCTCCTTGCTTGGATTTGGCCTTAAAGAATCAAGAAGGCTCTTGCAGCATAAGGGTGTGAAAGCTCTTGGGAACTCGAAGACTCTGGAACTAGCTTGCAATGGAAATGGGCAAGCTTTTATAGATGGAGGAAGGGGAGTTGGGATCCCTATAATTATGGGATTGGCCCTATCATCAAGGAAGCTTCCATGAGAGGTGGAAAACCACTTCCTCTCTATGGAGATCCGCAGCCAAACCTCCCAACTCAAGATAGATATTAGTCCAGGAATTTTTTAGGACGAAACTTCCGCCATTTTTTTTTTTTTTTTAAACATCTCTTAATATGGTTGGCGCGGGTGCAGCTCTATGATAGAGCACCAATTGGCGTGCCCTCTTTGGAGGATTTGCCCCCTTGGCGCGAGGGTTGAACTGTGGAACCACGCCAATGGAAAAAGAGCTATTTTTAGGGTTTTTGCAGGGAGATGTCTTCAGGGCAATGAAAGCTCTTGTTCAAAGGGATGTCATGAAAGTGGTTTCAAGGCATGTCACTACTCACAGGTCACGAAATGAGCCCTCCAATGTGTGGGACGGGGATTGCAGGGACGATGACAAATTACTGTGTAACAGATGCCCCCTAAAGCATGAGGCCCGAGAGAGAGAGAGAGAGAGGGGTGAAATGCTTTATGAGAACATGCCGACTGAAAACACCGCCATCGGAAAACTTGTGGAGCGAAGTACAACTGATGTCTCAGATACATGATATATATGCGTGGTATGGGCGCAACCATCCAATGAGGATCGATAAATAGACTCAGGTATGGTCGCAGCCATCCAATCAGTGAGTCATGTACATAATGATAATAATCCACAATATCGCAGCCTGGATTACAACAAACACAATCCAGGGTCTTGCGCTCCATCTCGACTCGAACAAAGTACAAGTTCAAGCATGCGAATATGTGAGCTGAAGTCGAACATGCAAGAAAATCGTCTGATTACCAACCAATGATGAAAGCTGTTAAGAGACGCGAGAGAAACCACCAATAATGACAATGGTCCTCAAGGTACTACAGGTACAATCTACGGCATGTGAATCAATGAGCTGGCGTCGAACACCCGTAGAATCACTCGATTGGAGGCCAATGATGAAAACCTCACGTCGAATGCGACGAACCTGCCATTGAGGCATGCAGGCTCCAAGGTACCATAAGGGAGTCTCTAGATCAGCTTCCTGGATAATGAGTTGAAGTCGACAGGAAGTGACCTCGATCGAAGGTGGGCCACAATGTTTCCCACATCATCGACACGAGACAGAGGAACATGATGTTTTTTGTGAATCAGGATCATATGAGAATCAGAGGAAGGTTGATATTTTGCAGAGGTCAACTTCTCTTGAACATATAACGGCACGACAGTGGTTTTGGCAGTATTTGACATCAACGGATCAGAGGTCATGGTGACGAGGAAATGAGCAGATGAGAGGTCAAAAAGGATTACCCAAACCCACGGAAGCAAGCAAGAAAATGAGATGAGATGTCCCCAACCCGACACGAATGCAGACAGGTGCCATGTTCAAGAGCGACATACTGCCGACACGACAATGATGTTGGTTCCATTTTTTCCCAAACCATTTCTGGTAGGTACCCCAATTATTTTTTATAACAAGGTTGAAGGGGATAGCATATTATTGTGATATAAGTCCATCCTAGTACATTTAACGAGCCCTAGGAAGGAGCGACTCGGATAGCGTCATTTCGACTGAATCCAATGTCATCAGGGTTTAACGAGTCTGACAAAGGGAGAACTCGCCGTCTTTTCATGTTTAGAGAGTTTGAAAAGACAATTGAAAAAGTAAACTCCAGAGGTCCCTTTTCGTAGATAGTTCCTCGGACCCGAAAAGGTAGAAAACAATATCCGAGAAAACCTCCTAGTCGCGATAGGCTAGGGTATTCCTTTTTCGTAATTAATCCATCCCAGCCCGAAAAAGGGGTAAACGTATACTGGGTAGATGTCGATTCGCAGCCACTTTAACGAGATCAAAACGACAAGGGCCTCGACAATCTTTTCATATTTAGAGAGTCAGAAAAGAGCTGAAAGATGACTCCTCCTGGAGGAACGAGTGGTATAACGGGTAGCAGCTGGTTCCGGTAATGGTGGAACTGCTCAGAACAAATAAAGGTTAAGAGGCTGCCTAACAAGACCACTCATCGCAACGGTTCCTTAGGAACGGGTAAAACAACCAAGTGAAGGCATATGATCGGCCAAGTAGATAGTGACGATGGAGTGAGAGAACCAAGGCTCATCTGGCGAAAACAGGCTGATAAAATGGAAATCACAAGGGGTAAAATGGGAATGGTTTCATTTTTACACAAGCTTGAAATTAGGAAACTCTGCTTGAAGTTGGTTTCATTTTTACACAAGCTTGAAACAAAGATAAACTATGCTTGAAATCGGTTTCATTTTTACACAAGCTTGAAACGGAAACAAACTATGCTTGAAAAAGTAAGCATGCCCCCAGCATGGTGACTCAATTCGAGGTACATGCCCCCCAAGCTTCAGTCCATATGAAAGGCAGATAGAGTGAAGATTCAAATTACGAGACCAAGAGAAAGACTCGACTGGGATTTTACGAGATCTTATCAAAGACTCGAATTGAATAGGAAAGTGTTTCATTGTTTTAACGAGGTTGACACATTAAAAGAACTATCACTACAAGAAAAAAGCACATTGGTGAGGGTCATGCTTGTGACGGACCTTTAAGGTCCGTCACCAATGTCACATATGGTGACGGTCCTTAAAAAATCGTCACTGTAAGTGTATATAGTGATGGTCCTTGTCCGTCACCAAAGACATTTTCAATGACACTTTTGGTGAGGGTTGTTAAAGGCCCATCACTAATTCTCTTTGGTGACACTTCTAGTGACGTAACTTAATGACCCTCACCAATGCTCTTTTTGTTACTTTTGGTGACGGTCAAAAAATGTCCGTCATCATTGATCATTAAAAACTCAAGCCACCGTAAGTGTATAGTGATGGTCCTTTATGGTCCGTCACCAAAGACTTTTTCAATGATTAATTTTTGGTGAGGGTCATTAAAGGCCCATCACTAATTCTCTCTTTCGTGACACTTCTAGTGATGAACTTTTAATGACCCTCACCAATGCTCTTTTTGTTACTTTTGGTGACGGTCAAAAAATGCCCGTCATCATTGATCATTCCAATGAGTTTTTGATGACGCTATGTGCTTGTTAATATATTTTTTGTCAAAAGTTAAAGATTTAATACCATTATTGTGGAGTATTTTTTATAATATGTCCAAGGCCATAGTGGTTAGGGTCAATCAATTTTTTAGAAGTAATTAGTTATATCCTCAAGACACCTTGTTTCATGGTTTAAGGAGCTTGGCACAAGACAAGGAACTCTGCTCCGACCAACTTGTTTCATTTTTTAAGGAGCTTGACACAAGAAAACGAACTGTGCTCCGACCAGCTTGTTTCATTTTTTAAGGAGCTTGACACAAGAAAACGAACTGTGCTCCAACCAGACCTGGTTTCATTTTTTAAGGAGTTTGAAACAGGAAAAGAACCATGCTCCGACAGACCTTGTTTCATTTTTTAAGGAGCTTGACACAAGACAAGGAACTATGCTCCGAACACCTTGTTCCATTTTTTAACGAGCTTGACACAAGAAAAGGAACCATGCTCTGACCAGACCTCATCATAATGAACAAGAAGTCATCGCTTCCAATATTTTCCCATCGGATGGAAGGAAAACATCTTGGAAGTCAGGACCCAATGCCCCCAACACCTGATGCACAATGGCACTATCACTGGGTACAGGCACGGGGTAGGTAGCCATATAGTTGACCTGTGGTGGGGCAGATACAACGGGTGGATAAAAACCAGGAAGGGATGATGGCGGGCCAGCTGCCATATTAGGACCAAAGAATGAAAGTTGATCAATGGTCACGATCCGTCCTTCATGCGGAAAATAGACCACACGAAAAAGGGAGGAGACGAGTGCTCCCATGGCATAGGTGTAATCGCGCCCCAAGAGTAGATTGAAATCCAAGGGGCCTGGAACAACCATCACGTCCATATGGACAGTTTTACCTCCCAAAGTAACAGGTAACCTTGGAAGGATCCCTAACGGTTGACTCGTTCTTCTGTTAAATGCCAACAGATTCTGCGTAACAGGCGCAAGCGGAGGTGAAACAAAAGCTTTCCAAGTAGTTGAGGATAGAACACTAACAGACGCTCCCTTGTCTATAATGGTGCTGGGTACAACCAGACCAAAATCCTGTATTGTGATCTCGAAAGGCACATA
Organism: Pinus albicaulis; assembly: GCA_034641835.2. NCBI lineage: Eukaryota > Viridiplantae > Streptophyta > Pinopsida > Pinales > Pinaceae > Pinus > Pinus albicaulis. The sequence goes on along the minus strand of CM076582.1, from coordinate 1,015,109,813 downwards.
AGACGGAAGGCGGTATCCTGAAAATCGATTCCAATCAAAGGAAGCGACCAAACTACTCGGAGGGGTTACCATCGAACCAAGATAGTTTTCCCCTGGTGTTACGGAAGAAGAAGGAGCATCCTCCACGACCTCCATCTTGAAGGTGGGGGGGGAATCCTCTGGGACCTCCATCACGGGAGGCGGAGGAGAAGCTTCTTGCGGTATGGGGACAGGAGAATCTTTCTCCAAATCCGAAGAATCTGAAGAAACAAGAAGAACCTGAGGTATGTGAGGTCCACTCTCGACAGAAAAGACCTGGTGCATCGCAGACGAGACCATTTCAACCGATCCCACGACCAATGGTTGATCGGGGATGGATTCCTGAATTTGAATTTCCGAGGGAGTGGGATCAACCAAGGATGAATCTTGACCAACCATAGGATCAATTGGTGGAGGACTAAAAGAAAGCCGTTTATAACCATCCGGGAGGCATGGTGTAGAAACAACTGAGTTGTCCAAAACTCGCTTGGCTTCATCCATATACAGACAAAGGTGAATGGCATGGTGCCCTTCACACAACTTACAGGGATTGGTGAGCGTACCCTGCTTCTTAGGAGCTTTACCAACACCAGTTGAAGACGTGCCCCCAACCTGACTCCCGGAAGCCAAAGGCAACGACGGGCGACCGTTGGACCATGCTTCAAGCACCTTGGGAATTCCAGGGTAGTCTCGAAGAATATGGTCTCCCATGCACAACATGCAAGGGAACTTGACTTTCCGTGGAGGGTTGGGAGGTTTATCAAGAGGAGAAGTTTTGGAAGCAGTAGATGCACTCTTAGCCTCTCGCTTATCAAACTTCTTCTTCTTTGTCTTCTTCTTCTTCTTCTTAGCCACCTGGTTACTAGAATCCAAAATTTCACCAGGCGAAGTAGAAGAGGAGGACGCAGAAACCGGCGAAGAAGGGGAGAGGTCCACCTTGGAATCAACATGATGTTGCTCAGGCGGAGGAACTGATTGACCAGTAGCTGAGACATTCGGAACTACAAAGGTTGAGAACAACCAAACAGGCAATCCAACAGTTAACCCAGGAAGGGACAACGTTGCCATGTAAGGAGCACCAACATTCCCAAAAGGAGGAAAATGACCAGGATTCCCATCGGAGGGGATTCCTTGGTTGGTGAACTTCGGAAAAGTTGCCATCAACAACTCAAAATCGCACACGGGTTAAAAACCAAGGCATACATTCAAACTGCCAACAAGCAAATTCTAACAGGGCGTGTGATCGTACGTGATTTATTTTACCACATTGAAACTTTAGAAACTTCACCGTTTCATGTTTTAAGAGTCGAGAAACGGTTGAAAAGGTGTCTCTATCTCTTTCAAATTTGACACAAGCGTGAAAGGACAAGCGCTTGGTGATCCTTTCAAATTTAAAGAGTCAGAAAAGATCAAATGACTACTCAGGAATTCTAGGGAAAGGGTGTACCAAATAACCGTGAACTGCAATATACACCTTGGTTTCAAAATGAAAGAGAAATCAACCAAGGACTTAACGTACGTGCAGGCAATCTCCCCGAATGCTGTGTCCGGTGTATCACGGGTATAGGGCGGTAGACTCGGCTTCCTACGGATAAAGGATTGAAACCTAGTGGGGTCTCCCTTTATATACACGACGGTACGGGGAGCACAAGTCCATACTAGCGCTCGCTAAAGCCAAGAGGCGAACGATAGCTACTAGGTTTTAAGACGCCGGAACACGTCTCTAGCCTAGACCTCTAAATGTGTTTCATTAGATTTCAATGCTGCCTTAGTGTAAATTGAGTAAATTTTAAAGTTTATCTTCAATTACGTTTCAGTTTTCAGGCCCTAGTGAGTGTCATATGACAATCTCCTATATGCAGCTATATGAGAAAAGAAAATCTTTTCAATTCGATGAATGCTATCTAGTTAAGGGAAGAGCTTCAAACAATGATGCAACAAACAACAACACTGCAAACGAAAACTTTCCAAACTAGATGACTTTCACTATCCGAAAGTAATTTCAAACATTCAACAATGCGAATAATGCAATGTAATCTATGAAAAATCGTCTTTTTCGAAAACTATGCAATTGTAATCTATGCACAATTTCCTTTTTCTTTTCAAATGATAAGAATGAACTCAATGCATTTTTCGATGAAATGAGAATCTACTTAATGCACACTTTCAATGAAAGAGAATGCACTCATAGCGATTTTTAGCTTTCAATCATTAAACAATGTGATCTAAGTTCAATGATAAATCTCAAAAATACTTTTCAATGCAATGTGATCTAATGCATTTTAACAAAAAGAAAACTTTTAGATGAAAACTAAATAAACACAAAGCTTCTTAATGAAGGATGAATGCAAAAGAGATGTAAATAAACACTAAGAATGCAATCGTTGTTTCAAACACTTTGTAACGAAATTCTTCAAAAGGGTATAAGACAAATGAGGTCAAGCACAAAAAAGGACTTCCAAAGTATGAGTTCAAAACAAGACATTCATTCCCTTTTACATCAAACAATCATGGAAAGAAGACATCCCAAACAATGAGCAATGTAATCTATGCTCATACAGTGAAAAGATCGGAAGGGAAAGACACATTGGTGAAGGATTTAGGGAAAAAGTCTCAATTTTCATACACCCTGAAATTGGCTCGACTTGTACATTGACAACTAGCGCCAACTGGCGCGACTTGAACACTGAAAACTAGCGCCAATGGCCAATTGGCGCGGGTTGCTAACTGAAAACAAGCGCCAACGCCTGAAAATGAAAAAACAAAGAATTTCTCCCAACCAAGACTAGACTCACCACTTCCAACAGAATCTCCAAGACTCAAATGAACCATGTAATCTAGGCTCAAAGCAAGGCAAAGCTAAACACACGGATCAATCTCAGAAAGCTCAAAACAGAGCAAACCCCAGCAGTCCCCAGCACTGGCGCGACTGTCAGGCTGAAACTAGCGCCATATCAAGATTGGCGCGGGTAATAAATGGACAACTGGCGCCAATTGGCGTGACTGTCATGCTAAAAAGTGCGCTAGTCAAGTTTGCTATGCCAAAATAAAAAATAAGAAATCTAAGATCAGACCAGTGATGATCAAGCTATCCAAAAGCCAAATTCACTGAAAGAGCCAGCCCAAAGAGCTGATCAAGCAAGCAGAATCAAGAAATCGACCGGAAAGAGAAGACAATACTCCAATTTGTTCAGTCCGTAAACTAAACCGGAGATGGACTGAAACAGCGTTGGTCTACTCCGCTAATGCAGAGCAGAAGCATTTCGAAGGCTATCTGGCTGTACTTCAGGCTCCGTCTATAGCTTACAAATCAAACAACAAGCTGAGTCCCCAACGGAGTCACCAAATTTTTGGAGAGGTAAATCCCCTCTGCGGACAGAGGCGATCCCTACTGGCCCAGACCGGGTCTAGCAACAATCATACACGCTATAGTGTAGGTTCCTAATTGCAAATAAACCGACTAGCGATGAAGGCTTACCTGGAATCCAACGATGTTGCTTGTAGAAGAGGTGGCGCTCTCGTTCCTTGGCCCTGGCAGATCATGATCCCCACGATCTCCGTGATAGGACATCTGCACATGCGAGAAAAAAAACAAACGCAAGCGTAAAATCCAGTAGATGCAACTATATGTCAGTCGAAGAGGACATAACTCATGAACATAATCAAGAACAAGAGTGGAACCATAACCAATAGTCGCTTATCATTAATGAGTCAAAAGAAGAATACAACCATAGCTTCGACGCAGCACTCTCCTTTGGCGGGTCGTCAACAAAACATGTCTCGATAAAGCCTGTCAAGGATGAGACAAGCCTCTCTCTCCAGATACTTGACACTAGTCTCCTTGCTTGGATTTGGCCTTAAAGAATCAAGAAGGCTCTTGCAGCATAAGGGTGTGAAAGCTCTTGGGAACTCGAAGACTCTGGAACTAGCTTGTAATGGAAATGGACAAGCTTTTATAGATGGAGGAAGGGGAGTTGGGATCCTTATAATTATGGGATTGGCCCTATCATCAAGGAAGCTTCCATGAGAGGTGGCAAACCACTTCCTCTCTATGGAGATCTGCAGCCAAACCTCCCAACTCAAGATAGATATCAGTCCAGGAATTTGTTAGGACGAAACTTCCACCATTTTTTTTTTTTTAAAACATCTCTTAATATGGTTGGCGTGGGTGCGGCTCTATGACAGAGTGCCAATTGGCGCGCCCTCTTTGGAGGATTTTCCCCCTTGGCGCGAGGGCTGAACTGTGGAACCGCGCCAATGGAAAAAGAGCTATTTTTAGGGTTTTTACAGGGAGATGTCTTTAGGGCAATGAAAGCTCTTGTTCATAGGGATGTCATGAAAGTGGTTTCAAGGCATGTCACTGCTCACAGGTCACGAAATGAGCCCTCCAATGTGCGGGATGGGGATTGCAGGGACGGTGACAAATTACCGTGTAACACTACGTCCTTGGGATTTATCTTGCTACTTTCACAACCAACAATAGTACCCATGATAGGAGAAAGAATTTATCTTATCGCTTTTTTCTTTGGACTTCATTTGTGTCTCCTTTTGCAAGCTCTCTGTACATCCTTTGTTCCTCCTGTAGACTTGGGCCCCCTCTTTCTACGTGGCTTTATTCCATAAATTTTAGATGGAACCTTAGAGCCTAATGTCTAGGTATAGCCCCTTTCAAAGACAAATCACTTATGTAGTATACATATAGATGAAAATTTCTAAATCAATACAAATCTACCAGTTCCTGTGAAAAAAAAGAATCTCCTCAAGCTACTCATCACACATCCATGAGTTATTAGCTAAATATATGAATTTGGTTTATTTAGATGAGTTCCATTGTATGTAATTAGAAAATGCATAGAGGGTAGTGCATGGCTACGGAAAGGCTCAATACCAATGGCTTAAGCAATCAACGATGCCATAGTTGTAACTATCATTCCTCGATTCCAATGCATTAATAAGAGTGTTGTAAGTCAACCATCAACATGTTCAAGGAGCCATATAGCAGCACTTCAACAAATCAATGAATTAGGCAAATGAAAAAACTGTGGGGTTCTCAGTGCACAAGCAATGAACACATTAAACATTATATGGGCACAATATTAATTCACCAACCCAATCAAATCATCAGTTAAAGTACCAATTGACTAACCAGTGAACAGAGCAATTGAAATAAGCATTTTCGCTTCAAAATCATTGATTCAGTTAAATATGGAATCAATCCCAACGCTTATGAAAATCATGGCAACATTTAAGGAAGCATTCATGTGATTGGTACTGTACGTGTTCTCACAACAATTACATGCACCATAAACAACATAATTCACCCAAGAAACCCTACTTTGAAAAGCCATAATTTGATGGCTTCTATTCATGCTTGGGGATATACACTCTCCATCAGAGATTTCATGTATTCTTAGTCACTGGAAATATTTTGCAAGTAATGGCCTTGAGTCTTTGACTGGGAGACAATCCTTGTTCACCATGGGCAGGCGCCATTTTTTTCCTAAGCTTCAATTTTTCAATCTCTTGGGTTTTTATTATATCAAATAGGCATCCTATATTATACAGTTGACTTAAAATGGAAACCATCAAATGATTTGTTTCATCTTCTTGTGTCCATTGGCCTTTGGTATTCAAGGTGACCATTGACTTTAGACTTTTGCAAGAATTTTCTTTTTTTCTAATTTTGGAGTTATTCAGATCCATTTCAGACAAGAGATGGAAAACAAAGGCATTATGTTTATGTATAAATGATATTTCATCTCCCAATGAATGTACAAAACCAATCCGACAAGCACTCTGGAAACCATTTCAGAGAACCCATTTCAACCATAGTAGATGACCTTCAAAGTAATACATACTAGAAATCCATTCATGGTAAGGATTATGCATACATAGAGCACATTCAAAGGCATACAGTCAAGGCTGAAAAATCTTCCCAACCAGAAAACACAATCAAGAAGAAATCATGTCTGACTTTCTCTCAAAAGGAAAACATGATGAACATTACATTCATTTAATCTAAAAAACAAAAGAATTTTGAGACAAAATCCTTTAATTTCAATGAATTTAAAGACAAATTTAAATGGTATTTTATGGAAATAAGATTCATTCAATTCAACAAAATTTAATTGTTGAGTTTGAATGAATTTATTCACCATCCCTTTTAATTCAACAAATTTTGAGCATAACAATTGAAAGCAGCTAAAGATGATGAATCAATTCATCTATATTGTTAACAGTGAAATTCACTACTTCGAAAAATTGTGTTAAGGACCAAACACATCTGAGAGGTGCCTTGGGTAAAATAGTCCAACATGGAGACAACCTCTTGACACCTTTAGTCACCCTAAGTGCTCTGTTTGGAGGGCTTGGCCACTCTTTCTGTGTGATATTTTAAGCTAAATATTAGCACCATAATTAACACCTCTATCATGATTTCTATCTACTATTATGTACTGAAGATATTAAATTTTCTTGAGAGGTTTCATTTGTTTGATTTGAATATTTTTCTATACACGGACTGTTTCCTTGAGACAATTAATGTACATCATCTGGATGTTCTTTTGGCTACTTTTCTGGTGCTATTTTAGACTGGCTCAGAGTACCTTTCTTAATGCCTTCAATTTCCTAGGTTGATAAAACCAATCACCTTATCCTTTCCTGTTGATTTGTTAAATTGGGAAACTCATTGTTTGATCTCTCTCTCTCTCTTGAGAGGTTCTTGAGTCGTCCAAAATCACTTAGTATTTTGTATCATCCTACCTTTGTCACAATTTTACACATATGTTTTGATGTTATGTAGGTTTCTTTATCTATGTTTTTTTACATTTCTATGAGTTTTTCTTGCACTCCCACATTATTGTACTCTTTAGTCACGCTTACCTACTTGTGTGTTCATTCATCAGACATTAATATAGTTATATTATCTTATGATTTCAAAAAGAGGAACCTCCAGTAGAGGTGAGGGTGTAGAAATAGTGTATGTCCCAATTGTTGATTCACAAAAATTAGCAAGCACAAATTCAGATCGTCCATTGTCCAATACAGCCATAGAGAGAGTTTTACCTTATAGGACAACTAGGAAGGCACAACATAAACAACTTTCCCAAAAAAGGTGTTTAAAATTCGTGCTGATTTTGTGTGTTGCAGGCCTACAAGGATGCTTGGATGGCCAACTATTTCATTCTAGTATTGAAATATCCACTGTTTTATCTGGCATGCTGGCATGTCTCAATCCTTTTCAACTACTATCATCACCAGAGTAAGCTATATAGTTTCAACTTGAATTACCATTTCAAACAGCAAAAATCTCACTCATGTTATGTCCACCCCTTTAACTCATATTGTTTATAACTGCCTCACGAACAAATGGTTGTTAATTGACAACATTTTGTGTTCAAACTTCAAACTTCCTATTAGTTAAAGACAAGCTATCTATAAAGCGGAGCCCATGACAAGGATTCTATATTTTTTCATAGCTTCCAAACCAAAAAAATGAAAACTATTATAGCTAGAACCTGACATGGCACATAATAAAATGAATGCCAAAAGTGTTACATAAGATTATCATTTTGGAAAGCTGAACAGTAAAATAATCTAGAAAGAATCATTATAGGAACAAACCTAAATTAAACCAATCTTGAAATTGAATATAAGAAGACCTTTTCTCAAATTTTCATTGAAAATCCTAAAGGTAAGGCACATGAAAAAAAGTGCATGATTAATATAGTACAAGAAGAAATGTTAAAATATATACAATCAAATAAAACAAAATAATAAAACTTACCTTTAAAGACCCCAGCATGTCAGTCTCTGACTCTCCCTCCAAATTGAGAGGAAAGTTGTTCTCCTCCCCCACCAAGGTACAAATCCCACTCTGTGACATTCCTGGTCCCTTTGTGAGCCAATTGTTGACTGTTGACCTAGCATTGGGCCTTAAGGACTCCATTTTACCCTAGGTGCCATCCTCAGAATTATACTAACAAGTGGGTTTCCCCAAGAAATGCAATATATGGAAAAAAAGGGAGATAACATCTTGATATAACTCACAACGCACAAAAGTAACATGACGATTACATCATTTTCACATAATTGTATAGTTTTAAACACATATATAATTCAATAAAAGACTTGCTATTGATAAAAAAAATGACAACATAAAAGGTAAGAGGAACGTCAAGGGATTCAACAATTGATTTTAGAGGATGACCAAAATGGTAATGGGACCTAGTGAGGCTAACAACACGCAGTTTGATTATTTCCTTCACTGAACCTTAGAATTACTATCATCTAGGGTTTTTATTGTCAATGTCATTAGTCTACAGAGTTGTAGTGATTACCAATGCAAACAAAGTTAAAACGAAGATGCATTCAATGAATGGTAAATATCAAAGTAGGAATGGTCAAAGTGGAGAAGATCAAACACATATGCAAAAGGAAGAATATGAGACTCGATAACACTTTGGAAAACAAACAAAGTTCAATTTTTAAGCAAAGGAAGGGTTGTAAGAGGTGTGAGTGTGCTCAAGCTTAAGTCCATAGATTGATGAAGAGCAGATCTTTTCCCAATATTTCATGAGCATACAATGGGTAGGAGATCGGTGTATAAAGTGGCTACGCAATTAATCTTGTAAGTTAAGGACTCGATGACAATGATGGACCTAAATTTTTCATTACCAAATTGCAAAGGATGTACTAAAGAAGGTAAAAAATCCTTTGACTAGACAAAGGAGCTCTAAGAAAAGGTAGATATGTTGAAATAAGACATTGTAATGCTAGAAATCCAACTAATAGATTTTTTAAATCTCATCAATATGATGCTAAGAAATATGGGGTTCAAGAGTAAATGGAAAAAATAGAGTGAAAAAGAGGCTGCTAGTGACTAGGTTAACCTGAAGGAAACATGAATCCTCATCATTCCCAATATGTAGAACCAGTCCTTGGTTTGCTTTAAATTTTTAGCATTTGTGTCATTCAATTTTAAGTTTGATAAAGGAAACTCGAAGCTCCAATATTTCTCTATATTGATGTTAAATCAAATCCAAGGGGATGATTCTACAAAATCTGTCAATTATGACGAAAGATCTGTAGCTTAAGATGATACAAAGGCCTTAAAGAAAACTTTTGTAAATGGGAAGGGAAAGCCAAAATTCCCTCCATTTTTGAACATGTGTATTCTACTCTCCAAGAAACATAATACTTATTTACCAAAAAAGTCACTAAAATACAAAAATCACTTTAAGGAAAAATATAACATAGTGATAATTTTCAGGCCACCAATTAATTCAAGAAATCTATGAATTCTCTCCACATTTACAAACTAATATAGCTAATTAGCTAACCAATGAATTATTAAGTATTTATTCTTTTCAACAGAGTTTGTCTCTAATTTTAATTACATGTCCAACATGTGGATTTCATCATACCATTAAAAATAAATGGTTATGAGCCCCAAAAGATCATTTATGATATTTGGTGGCCCAATCAGGCAAATCCACAAGTCCAATTTTATAACTTCTGGTATAACATCCAAAGGCGAACAATTCCATCAAGGATGAGTGATGCCCTTAAATTCATTTACAAGAATATGAATGCCATGTAGTTCATGACTAGATACATGCATTCGGTAATATTTCAATGAGTATTCTCTATTTTTAAGAACAATGACAAGTATGTACCAAACAATTCTTGATAAAATTTTACAGGATATACCAAATGTAGAATAATAAGTCACATATTTTTAGGGTTCAGTAACACACTAAAATATACTAACACATTTCTATTAAAAAAATACCTGATTTTACAGATAGGCTTGGGAACACCAACCACATTAACCATCTCTGCATCCAATTATTTTTTCTGGGTAGAATAAAAAAGAAATAAGTGCAATTGCATTAGAGATCTTAGGCCAAACATTAGAATTACACAAAACTTTTTATATCAACTGTGTGGGATACTTACAACAATATCTCACATTTTCTCAAATAAAATTGACTTGATTGGATCTTTTCCAATCACCAACATAGCTCTATTATCAGCCCTTTAGCAGATGCCCACACATTCTGATATTGGTGATCAAAAATTTCAGAAAACATCTTCAAAATTTTCTTTGGGGGAACAAATTTTGTCCCAAATTCACTGGAAAGACAATCAAGTCAAGATCATCACCAATCATCTCCAAACGTTGTATACCCAACCCAGGCAGAAAATCATCTAGAAAAACTATTTCTATGATGATCTCAAGCTTCAAAAATGTTAAAGCGAGTCAGGTTTACAATCCAATCCATGTTACTATGGATTTCAATTTTGATATTGTAAAAATTGAAGGGAAATAGCTGGCAGTTTGAAACATGACTTCAATAGAAGGTACCAATGCCTTTGCAACCTTATTTTTTACAACGTTTTCCATTGTTTCCTGAAAGAGATACAAGTTTATGCAATATTAGATCCAAAAGCAATGACTATATATTTTTATTGCAATCAGAATTTTAGACACCATATGCAATCTACAAGAAAATTGGACAGGCACATTAACAATCAATTCAAACATTCCTTCAAATTTGATATGTTCACTGGTGCTTCAATGATGATGTCTTGCAGTTGAAAGATAAATGACTATAAATTCAAGACCGTACTAACATACATCACTTCTTGAGAGAATATGGTATTCCAATGACATTTCCGTATGTTGAACCACCCTCAGTAATACCTCTAGAAGTTTTCATGATTTTTTCTAAAACTATTTCAATAACACCCCTAATTCCAAAAACCACTAGCTACTTATTCATGAATTTAAGCATCGAAATGGATGCTTGGAATCCAAACATCAGTTGAGATAAAAAATTCTAGGGAAAATGTTCCACGCTTCTAAAATTTAAACCTTTGACTATTACACAAACACGAATTTCAGATTGTGTGCCCGATGTATCCATATTTAGAAGTTTCAAAAGACAACACCAAAAAATAATTAGAAACATTACCATTCACAATTTAAATTGAAAACTTAAGATTGATAGTTAAACACATTCCAATGTAAAATAAAAGTTCTTAGTGGGCCTTTTTAGCACTATTTTGTTGTACTTCTGTTATATGTCTAGAAATGAACAGTTTATAGTAGAAGCAGGTGTGATGCATATGGATTATCTATAAAGAAAACAAGAGATATGTTAAAATTATAAAAGTAAATACTACCCAATATCTTGTCAAATGAAACACTTCTCAGGCCTTTAATTTTTGGTTATGCCTTAAAATTAAGGATCCACAAAGTTGGTAAAATGTGCCTATAGGCTATATGCATGTAATATTTTCTTGAACTAAAAACATTAACTCAAAAGGGCTACAAGAGCACAAAAAATTGAACAAAATATCATACTAAAGTTTAAACAGATTAATGAATTGGCGGTGAAACAATATTACATGAAATGGAGTATATAATCATCATGTCTATGTATCGTACTCTTCCAATAAAAATGTTTGTATTTCTAACAAATGAACAGGTTGAATGAATAAAAAAACTTTGCCTAGCACAGCTAGAACATATAGATGAGGAATGGCGTAATAGGGATTCATACGTTTGTTTCCTTTTGTTGTGGTTTTTTATAGAAAGGATTGAATTGATCCCAATGTTTTTTAATGGCATACCTTCAGTCCAGTGAACCGACAACCCTATGGGTAAGACATGCTCTCTCTTTAGGGTAGGCAGAGGTAGACTAAACATATTATTCCATTTGACATCCATTCACCCCTTGAAAACCACTTTGTTTGATATTTTGGTAAGGGTGATTTGAAGAGTACCTGTAGGCACCACACACACAAATGGATATAGTAGGACGATCTAAAGTTTTTTACATCTCCCAAATGGAAAAATAGGATGATAAAGTTAGGATTTGAGCCCTAATCTCAAATCAAAACCGTATACACACATTAACATAACCAACATTTGAGTGAATAATATGGTGAATGGATAGAAATCCTTGGATACATCGCAGAAGGAAATATCCCTAGTACTGGAAACCCCTTATTTTTCCTTCTTTCATGTCGTACAATGTTATTCATTAAATCAATCCATGGTTCTTACATGTTGTCACATTAATAGATAAACCAAACTTGTACACTTGATTCTGCAATGAAAAACCTGGCAGTGGACTGCTCTCAAAACCCCTTTCACCCAATAAAGAAAGAAAAGACAAAAAAAATAATAATCTCAAACCAATGTGTGTGACGTCTGGTTAACCCCTCCACTATAGGACAAGTAACGAATCTCCAGAAGCCCCTGCACTATAGGATACGTTTATAAAAAATGACAAGATTTTTCTCGATCAAAGCATATAGCCCTTTACTAATGAGGAATATTAACCCCTGATCAAATCAAGATTTGATAGGTGTTGTGCCTTATGATGCATAAGAAATAATTAAAAATATCCAAAATAATTATGGATTCTTATTGATTTAGGCTTCCATGCATTTAAATGTAAGAGATTATGCTTTAATCCGATTACAGGAAAATTTTTGACAAGTTGAGAAACATAAAAAATTGTACTTACATAATAGTAAGACACTGCATGAGACCAATTACTTCTGGAATCCTTCCAATCAGCTTGTTTCCTTGTAACGACCTAGGATAACCACTTTAAAATTAGGGCAGGAAAACTAAATAAACCAACTTAATGATGCCAGTTGAATAGTGCAAACCATGCAATGAATTTCATTACTTAGACAACCTGCATAATCTCCTATCCATGCCTATTCAACACAAAATTCTTGATATTTAGTCTATTCCATGATATACCAAAGGGAAATATGGATTAACGATGGTATTAGAAACTAGAACACAATTTAGTCTCGGAAATATCTCCACTTACATAGTATCCACTTGTAGAAACCCAATATTTAAGGGGATATCTCCTATAAGTTGATTATATGACAAGCCCCTGATAAGAATACCAACCCCAATTTAGCAAGTACTTGAGATCATGAGTCTTGCATCAAATTTCAAACCATACAAATTTTACACACCCATTTATAAAATCCAGTTAGGAAAATCAGAAAAAAATATATAAAACTACATAGTTTTTATAGTTGCCAATATTCTCAGGGATGGTCCTTGTCAAGTTTCTGCCATGCACATCACTTCATAACAGAGATCAAAGTATTTGATTAGAAACATTGAAGCTACCACGAAGAATCCTTTAGGTAAAAATCGTTAATGCATTGAAATAGCTGCATAGTGATACATCAATTTAGAGATAAATGCTCTGTGACCATCGAATTTCGATAGGTTTCATATGCATAATTAATTCGAAGAAAGAAAGCTTTAAAAAATTCAGCCTCTACTCGACAAGACAAAATTATTGTGACTTACAATAACCAAAATCCTGTCAATTGACACATGCGAGGGGAAAGACTGCCAACTAAGAAGTCGTTGTACAGCCCCCTAGAAATGATAAAAATATGGCCATTTCAAAAAGAATGGGTGCCAAATTTAGTTTGCAAACCTAAGAACAATACTTTTAACACAAATTATTCTTCCAAACCTTAACAGGAAAATAATAACAATTTTTTCTTAACAAGAGAACAATAATCCCAAGAAAACTCATAAAGAACCCAAACTCTTACAAATATTGCAGAAATTCATTCCAATAGATAAGCCTGGCGATATCCCCACTTAATTGATTGTCTTCAAAATCCCTAAAAAATGCAAAAGCATTGTCAAATGCTACTCACCAGAATCCATATTTTACACATCCTATGCAATTCTTTAACAATTAAATAGTAGCAAAGAGAGTGGAATCCAAAATAGTATTCCCAACTTAAATTTTCTTCAATTTTGGAATCTGAGACAACGATGAAGGGATAGGCCCCATTAACTAGTTATTCTTCACAATAAATAGCAGCAAAGAGAGTAGAATCCAAAATAGTATTCTCAACTTACATTTTCTTCAAGTTTGGAATTTGAGACAACGTTGAAGGGATAGGCCCCATTAACTGGTTATTCTTCACAATCCTGTAAATTTGGTCAATGTGCCAAAAAGAGCTTTATTCTTCACAATCCTGTAAATTTGGTCAATGTGCCAAAAAGAGCTTTCACTCCCTTTTAAGACAGGGAAAAATAAAAAAAACATCTACAAATTAAGCTAAGTCTAGTACAATAGCAAGCAACTGCAGAATGTTAGCATAGTTACAGTTGTTCTAGTTGTTTCAACTTTGATATTGAAAAGGGAACGTCTCCATATAAATAATTTAAAGGTACATCTCTGCAACAAAATTGAAGATCAAATCAAGTCAAGGCATTCTATGAAATATAAACTATGAGAATGATGAATAATAGATTTGACTAAAGGGATGTTTAGACGCACACAAAAACTTGGTTTGGCATCAAATATCTTCTCAAAAGATTGTTTTTTTCAGCATAATACATAACAATTATCTACAGTAAAGTAATGTATGCATCTTGAACCAGACTACGAGTGTTGGCATATGGTGAGGGCATTATATGAAATATAAGCCATGAGAATTATGACTAATATATGTGACTAAAGGGATGTTTATAAGAACACAAAAAACTTGGTTTGGCATCATATGTCTTCTCAAAATACTATTGTTTTCCGCATAATGCTTAACAATTATCTATAGTAAAGTAATGTATGCATCTTGAACCAGACTACGAGTGTTGGCATATGGTGAGGTAATTCTATGAAATATAAACCATGATAATGATGACTAATATATTTTAATAAAGGGATGTTTATACACACACAACAACTTGGTTTGGCATCAAATATCTTCTCAAAAGACTATTGTTTTCAACGTAATACTTAACAATTATCTAGTAAAGTAATTCATGCATCTTGAACCAGATTACGAGTGTTGGCATATGGTGAGATCTACTTTAACTAATTTGTAGCTGAAAAATTATTTTTGTTTGGATAGATATACGTTTGAAAAGTGACTTTCCTAGATGGGTGGGGTGAACATTTCTTTGAAGGGATTTTCAAGGGTTTTTCACGAGCCATTCTATATGGAGATGCCCTGATTTAACCACTGTAGTATTGCAATATTAGGGAGCGTAACTCACAAAATTTTTAATGCAGAGAAATATCCAATCTCATATAGAATTTGGCCTGAGAGATCATTTCTTTTAAGGTCACTGCATGCAGAACACTGAATCAACTCTGAACAACATATATATTATAAAATGCTGCTAAATATAGTCTGGACTATTAGTTTAAATGCAATGAACCCAAAGTTCTTAAAAGTAATATATAGTGAACCTATACAGTGAACCTCTGGATTCACATACATCGACTCTAAGCTTTTTAGATTTCCAGTCACTGGGGAAATTTCTCCTCTGAGGTTCAGATCAGAGAGATTCCTGCACAACACAAACCCGAAAAAATACAAACATATGAGCTTAAATTTAGCATATAATCAAAACTCAAATAACTACATAGTACCTAGCACCAACATTCTTAATGATTCCCAAAATGACATATTCAGCGCATATGCTTTGTTTTACATCAAATATCTTCTCAAAAGAATGTTGTTTTCAGCATAATACTTAACAATTATCTACTAAATTAATGTATGCACCTTGAACTAGACTACGATTGCTAGCATATGGTGAGATATTCTTTAACCAATTTGTAGTTGAACAATGATTTTTGTTTGGACAGATAAACGTTTGAAAAGAGACTTTTTTAGATGGGTGGGGTGAACATTTCTTTGAAGGGATTTTCAAGGGTTTTTCATGAGCCATTATGTATGGAGATGAACTGATTTAACCACGGTAGTCTTGCAAGATTAGGGAGAGTAACTCACAAGATTTTAAATGCAGAGCAATATCCAATATCGTCTGAAATTTGGCTTGAGAGACCATTTCCTTTAAGGTTACTGCATGCAAAACACTGAATCAACTCTGAATAACATATATTTTATAAAATGTTTCTAAATATATTCTGGACTATCAGTTTAAATGCAATGAAACCAAATTTTTTAAAAGTAATATATAGTGAACCTATACAATAAACCTCTGGATTCACATACATTGACTCTAAGCTTTATATATTTCCAGTCACTGGGGAAACTTCTCCTCTGAGGTTCATATCAGAGAGATTCCTGCACAACATAAACCCAAACAAATACAAACATATGAGCTTAAAGTTAGCATATAATAAAAACTAAATAACGACATACTACCCAACACCAAAATTCTTAATGATTCCCAATATGACATATTCAAAGCATATGCTTTGTTTTACATCAATTCCAATGGAAAATATAGATACCAACTTACAATGCAACCACAACAAAGGTGGCATTGTCACAGATGACACCCCTCCAGGAGTAGTGATCACTAGAAGCATAATCAATCCAGTTGTATAGAACATTCACTATCACAAAATGAATTCTTAATTAATAGGATAATTTCTCTTGTAGAACCCATAAAAGGGCTTGTAAGTAAAACTTGAACAACCTCAGCTGCTCAACTACATTACCAAATAAAAAATTAAGCTGAAAAACAAAAATTGATTTTTCTTGGCCATTGTAACTTGGAAAATTCCAATTTTATTATATGCAGCTAGAGCCGAACAACGTAGGATGCTCACATCCAACTATAAGAAATGTTTCAACTATTCTTCAATAAGCAACCTCTTACAGGCTTCGTAGCACATAAAGGATATACCCGTAGCTGGGACCAACTCATGCAACTTGGAACTAAGACCCTATATAGAACGACATGCCTTCTTTCTCAAGTATACTGGATAATGCATGGAATAGATTCTTATAAACCTATCTTCCACTGAGAGCACCTACTACATTTTTTTTCTTGCAACTTACAGAGGAAAGGAAACATTACTTGCAATAGCACCTGCTGTAGATCCAATAAAAAGGGTTTTTAGATTCATTTTTTGTTGTTTTTTAGTAAGCTTCCTATAAAGATTTTATAATGTTTCATTAGGAAAATAGTTTGTTGAAACATAAGGCACAACACCTATAAAACTTGGTGTGAGACCCCTAAAAATTTCTTAGGTACCTTCTTCCTGAATTATTTTAAGAAATACATCTATAAAATTATTACAAAAGCCTATTTGAATGGTCATTTGAGTCTATAAAAATTCCAGAGGATATGTACATAATGTAGATCACAATCCTGTAGCTACTCCAGCAACAGGGGAGATATAAATAGGAATACGAGGTGGTTCACTTGGTTTAGGGGCCAAGAACTTCTTCACTGTGTCGTATGAAAAAAGCTCAATGGCTTTGCTGGGGGAAACTATGATGACATTAACACCATTTTCCATGAACAAACCTCGTCAACCCTTTTTCTACATGATATGATTAAATAACTCAATCATTGATTTTCCGTTGCTGCCCACCATCAAATGGTTTCTTATAGTCTCAAGAGGAGCTACCACAATTCTAGAAATGATCCCCGAAATGGCTTTGCTAAGAAGCCTATTCAAGGAATAATTTCCCACCCTTAGCTTCAAGACCTGTCTCTTAACTTTATTCTTCAGCCTTTGCCCCTCTTCCTCGACCTCCACAAAAAAAATATCCACCTGCAGAATCATGGTCTTGAAGCCAAATTCCCCCTCCAAAGATGGTGAATACTTTGTGCAAAGGCCTAAGCATAGGTCCTTCGTCTCTTGGGCATTGGAAGAGAGCTCTGTCACGATGAAAAACCTTCGAATATGGCACTGCCCATCATCGACCAAGTTGGGGGGGGAAGGGATTCCAACCCCAACACCCATCTGTCCCACACTCACAACAACCGAATGGAAATCATGCCTGAGGGAAATAACTTCCATTGCAACCTCGCTTTGTTAGTGGTTCGATTACTACCTTCTACTCTGAACTCCCCTTTCATGTTCCTGTCCTCGCACTTACCATCTGACTTCATAAAATACTGATGGAATACCTCTAAACCTGTGACCTATGTCGCCGAATAATAATACAATATGGGAAGCTCCAGAAATCGAACCCAGGGAAAATCTGAGACTCCCTGCGGCTCCTTCTTGTGGTTATCTATGGTGGCGTGGTGTTCTCGGTCGTAACCGGTTCGTAGACTATGCAGGCGAAATATCAAGGACTACCATAAAGAAATGTCACTGAAAATTTTAGAAATTATACAACAAGCATGTATATCATGGATTCAATCCGATCTAACAATGTACTAAAGGTAGATAATGGGAAATATGGTTACTAACTATATGTCTTCCTTGACTGTATGTTCTCCACCAATATAGATTATCGGTGGAAAGATTTTCTAGATAGTGTGATCGAGGACTCAAATATGGGTATAGTAAGGTTTAATATAAATGTAATCATGGAATTGAATTGAATTATTTTTAATTACATTCATGAGATCTCGTAGTTGAAGGGCTACTCACTATCACTTAATTTATATTTAGTGTTTTTTTAATGATAATTTTTTTATTATGTATCTTGAGTAAGAATTTTTTTGTTTTGTGAAGTCTTGTCTCCTCAAAAATCTTATTGAGATTGTTCAAATTTAGGTTATTATTAATTCGATGATGAATAACTTCATATGTTGCACATTCTTTGATAAATGCCATTATGTTTCTACCACTTCTCTGCTGCAGAAAATGCAAGTTCGTTCTTCCCAACCTTCTTTAGGGATCGCCCATCTACCCATTTCACATCTTAAATGATGGGAGCTAGACCTCAGTTGCGCAATTAAAATTTTAGCTTTTCCTTTGGTTGAGGAACTCAAATAATCTTTGTCATCATGTTTCCACGTTGGGTTAAATTATTTGACATAATATGTTTTTTTTTTGCCTACCTATTTTGTCCACATGGCAGCCCTGATTTTTTTTAACACCCACCTTTTAATCTCCTCCTCAGCATGAGGAAAGTCATGCAAATTTATGTCCCATTTTCCCAATGAAACCAAGAGATGATTTGAGCCTAGATCCCAAATTACATTTTGCATTACTAATGGAGTCCACACTCTGCCATGCTGCCTCTCTCCACCATCGAGTGAGAACACCTAAAGATCAAGGTACAATATTGGCTCTCGTACGAGGCTTCTTGATCTGAAAATGGGTTGGATAACTTTTTATGCTTTCCAAGAACCTCCCACTCAGTTAAACAAATAAAAGATCTAGCTTATACTTGAATTTTGTAGAATTTTATACTTGAAAGAGGTGTATGTTTTTTAACTATTTAAGTGCTTTAAGTCCATTTCTTTTAGCTGATATTAAACATATACAACAACCATATAATGCAGTAACAAAGCATCAATACATAACAACAAATTTAATCTAGGAGTTCACCCGAATATTGTGGGCTACGTCTCCTTGAGCTCTTGTCATCTTGACTTGCCTCTTTGGGATTATGGAAAAAATTCTTTTAGATGTTACAAACTCAACTCCAATGGGTTTATAATACCATCATACCCCTTTCATGGCTTTCATCACTCTGAAAACAGATCTAGGCTCCCTCAGAGTTGATTCCTTTTGTCAGTTCTCTTGAGCTTCTCCAAGCTTCTCTATGGCACTAACTCCTTCAGAATTATTTTTTGTTCCTGAAACCTCACCCACTATCTCCAAAAAATATCATACCTCCATAATGGACTGAAATTTTCTCAAAATGAGCACTGCATCCCCAATCTTGGCCTCCCTCCACGGTTGGCCCTAGGCTACCCAAAACTTCCATGTGGCTCTTCAACATTCATAAGTCTTCAAATGACTCTGTAAATCCCTTCAATGGATTCAAAATTTCAAAAATAGTCAGAATAGACTATTGGTTCTCTGAAATTGGCCTCCAGCTACTCCGGTTTTGCCTCCGACACTTTGGTGGCACCCCCTGACTCTAGGGTCAAAGAAAATTTCTTTGTGGCTTCTCAAGCTCTAGAAGTTTTCAAAAGCTTCTGAAAACTCCTCCAATGGATTTATAAGTATCAAAAATTCTAGAAATGACTATTGGTTTTCTGAATAAGGCCTCTAGCTGCCTTGGCTAGGCTTCGAACCACTGCTGGCACTTGCTAGCCCTCATGGCCCCTGGAGCTTCACTAAAGAATCTCGGCCTTCAAAAGTCCTCTAAATAAATTAAAAACCACAACATTATTTCCAAAACATTTGAAACATCCAAAATTGACTATTGGATTCCTAAATAAGACCTCTAGCTGCATTGGCTAAGCCTCAAACTATTGCTGGCCCATGGTGGCCCTAGTGGCCCATATAACTTATCTGAAGCCAAAACCAACTCAAAAGTCCTCTGATGGCTCTAAAACCCTCACCAATGAGTCTGGAATGTCTGCGATAATCTAAATTGACTATTGGCACTCCAAAATTGGTCGAATCTAGCTCAAGCTAGACCCTAAACTCATTTTTCCTAATGACACCTAAAAATCCTCCACCAAATGTCGAGAAACTGCACATAACTGCAGTTAAGTTTGGCGATTTCCGAAAATGTGATTGGCGCCCTCCAGATTAGCCGTCAAAATAACCGTAGCATTAAAGTCTAACGGTTGCATGTGACAGCTTCGAAGTTTTTGGCGGGTTTGCGGGCTGGAGGTTTAATGTTATCCAAAAAATTTAACTGCTCCATGTGTCTGCATCCTTAACATCGAAGATTGCAGATAGTGGTTGGGGCTTAAGCCCTTGAACATGGGGTTGTGGCCATATAGGAGGGGCTGGCCCCTCTAAACCCCCAAACATGAAAACATTAAACCTCAAATATTACCGTGAGCCTTATATGGTTAAGTCTCAACGGTAGCCAAGTTGGTTAAGACACCTGCGTGCGTGCCTGAGGTCATGGGGTTGAGTCAGGCCAGCTCCCCAAAAATTTTACTATACCATTCCTAGGCTAGGTGGCGGCCTCCAGGCTTGCCACGTGGAAAATTCTAATTGGCTTAAAAGCCACATCGTACAACAAACAATGAATCACAACGTCTCACTTGGCATGACTTGACTGGCCCAAACGAAATATTTTGGGGAATATTTTGAGGAATATTCTTGGAATATTCTCTTTTTAAATTTCCCAAATTCCAGTCAAACTTGGTCAAAGTCCAAAAATTACAGTTTACTAGACTTTTCAAACTGCGATAACTTCTTCATACGGTGTCTTTTTTTCAAACTATTCATGGCGCCGAAATCAGGTAGACAAGATCTATCTGGTTGCTCATGTCCGACACACTTCCAAACAATTTGAATTTTGAGCTATCACTTAGGTCCATGATCCAAATCTTATCAAACCTCCAATTGGGAATCTTTTGGACCCCAAAAGACTGATTTCCTGAAATGTTTAGTAGATGAGAGTACAACACCCTATTATTTTCAGCCTCATACACTTACCTTGCATGGCTTAATTCCTTTGAACCACAACTTGAAGGTAGTCGACACTTCCCTTCCTAGATGCACTTTTCCTTCTATCAAGAACTGTCTTCCTTGCACTCACTCAGAAATTTCTGGCTAGAAATTTTCATAAGGTAGCTGAGCATCGTGTCCTTGATCATCGATCCAAGGTGGCTCAAAAAAACATGATATTACAATAGAAAACATACATAACTGAAATTTGCATATGTACAAATGAATGCATGTCTTACTGTGTCAAGAAGTCAAACCACTTCTTACTAAGCCACTTCCACGATGACTTTTGCAGCTGAAAATCTTCTTCATGTTCCACTTTCACTAGTCTTTCTATCCTCTTGCCTCATTGGCTTGGGATGATTAGTTGGATGCAATGTCCAAAATTGGGTGACAACATGTCCCCTCTTCTGGCAATGTGTGCAAGTCTTTTGCACCTTCTTTACAAGTTTCCTTTGCCTCAACTATTTTCTATATGCCTTCATCCTCTTCCAGCATTTTGAAACAACTGGTTACACATACCACAATATGCAAAACAACTCTTTCTTCAATTCAATCATGCAGAATTGTCATTCCTTAGCAAAAACATAATCAACTTGAGTATGGGAAGAATTATACCTCATATGCTGCTTTGCATGTCCATCCTTTTTACCTTCTCGAGGATATGAACTTGTAGAGGTTCCAACTTTCTTTTGTAGACTAACATCAGTGTTGATGTCTTGAAAATTGTCCGAACTCTCATGCTCGCCATAAGCTGCATGTCTACACACATCTTGCTGCAACATAGGTTTCAAACATTGGAAATCAACTTGAAAACAAACTTGACATGTTTGTGTATTAGAACTTGCGACAAAAGTTCTTTTTGAAGTTGCCTCATATGCCTTCATGGTTTTGGATTTTTCACCATTATATTGAACATAAACAATACCAAATTTCTTAGGTCGTTCCTCAACCAAAATAGGATCAATCATGCCTTGTTCATGTTTTCCTAAACCCTTGCCTTCATAGCCCATTTTTAACATTCACTTGGACCTTATACCTCTAGTGTGCTTTTCAAATAAACCAACACATCTATTTGAAGAGGGAACTGAAGACAAATTAGAGTGAATTACCTCTGCTTCACACATGTTCTTGGTTAAGGCATCTTGGGCTTGATGGAGCTGCATCTCCATCTCATGCAATATTTGAAGAATTTATTATTTCTCTTGCTTCATAGCAACCAATTTCTCATGAAGTCTAGTTCTTTCTCTTCTATCGTCAAACATAATTTACACCATATCCTTCAAGATGTAGAAGCCTCGCTTCATGTCTTCATCTAAGAATATTGTGAAGGAGGAGGATTTTGAAACGTCACTTGAAGAAGTTTTCATCATGAAAATTAACTAAATAACTTCAACAAAAATTCACAAATATTTCAAAAAAAATTGACAAAGCTTCAAAACAAAATGGCTGTAGAGTCAAGCTCTTCTTCAAGTAGCCTTTTGCAAACAAACTCTCTTGTTCTTCAAGGGTTTCCTTGAGGTCCTTTGGGTAAGGAAGATGCCTTCAGCCCTTATTCCTTCTTGTCCTCTTCTGGACTTATCTAACAATAGCTATCCCTTCACCTCTAGCAAACTCAAGCAACAGTCAGTTTACAAACAGTCAAATCCTTTAACAGTGAAAACACCTTTCAAGTCAACAAGAAACTTGTGCTCTGTCAAGCAAGAAACCTAGCTCTAATACCATCCTTCTCTGAAAATGGGTTGGATAACTTGTTATTCTTTTCAATAACCTCCCACTTAGTTAAACAAATAAAATATCTAGCTTATACTTGACTTTTGCGGAACTTATACTTGAAACAGGTGTATGTTTTTTAAATGTTTAAGTGCTTTATGTCCATTTGTTTTTATTGATATTAAACATATAAAAAAACCATATAATGTAGCAACAAAGCATCAACACATAACAAAAAATTTAATCTAGGAGTTCACCCTAATATCGTCGGCTACGTCTCCTTGAGCTCTTGTCATCTTAACTTGGCTCTTTGTGATTATGGAAAATTTTCTTTTACAAGTTACAAAATCAACTCCAATGGTCAACTGAAATGAACCAATGGGTTTAGAATACCATCATACCCCTGTCATGGCTGTCATCACTCTGAAAACAAATCTAGGCTCCCTTAGACTTGATTCCTTCTGTCGGTGCTCTTGAGCTTCTCTGAGCTTCTCTATGGAACTAACTCCTTTAGAATTATTTTTCTATCCCTGAAAAATCACCTATTGTCTCCATCACATATCATACCTCCAAAATGGAGTGTTCATTTTCTCAAAATGAGAATTGCATCCCCAATCTAGGCCTCCCTCCATGGTTGGCCTTGAAATGCCCAAAACTTCCCCGTGGATCTTTGACCTCCAGAATTATTCAAATAACTCTTAAAATCCTCTCAATGGATTCATAATGTCAAAAATAGTTAGAATAGATTATTGGTTCTTTGAAATTGGCCTCCTGCTTCTCCAGTTTCGCCTCCAACACTTGGTGGCACCCGTTGGCTCTGTGGTCAAACAAAACTTCTCTGTGGCTTCTATAGCTATAGAAGTATTCAAAATATTCTACAAACTCCTCAAATGGATTCAAAAGTATCAAAACATTCAAAAATGACTATTGGTTTGCTGAATAAAGCCTCTAGTTGCCCTGGCTAGGCCTCGAACTATTGCTGGCACTTGCTGGCCCTAGTGGCCCCTAGAACTTCACTGAATCATATTGGCCTTCAAAATTCATCTACAAGCACTAAAAACCACACCATTAGTTCTAGAACATCTGAAACATCCAAAATTGACTATTGGATTCCTGAATAAGGCCTCTAGCTGCACTGGCTAAGCCTTAAACTACTGCTGGCCCATGGCGGTTCTAGTGGCCCCTAGAAATTATCTGAAGAAAAAAACCACTCAAAAGTTCTATGATGGCTCTAAAACCCTCACCAATGAGTCTGGAATGTCTGAGATAGTCGAAATCGACTATTGGCACTCCAAAATTGGTCGAATCTAGCTCAAGATAGAGCCTAAACTCATTTTTCCCAATGACCCCTAAAAATCCTCCACCAAATGTGGAGAGACTACACATAATTGTAGTTAAGCTTGGATATTTCTGAAAATTTGGTGGGCGCCCACCAGATTAGCCTTCGAACTAACCGTAGCATTAAAGTCTAACGGTCGCATGTGACTGCTCCGAAGGTTTTGGAAGGTTTGCGGGCTAGAGGTTTAATGTTATC
Source organism: Pinus albicaulis (assembly GCA_034641835.2). Lineage (NCBI taxonomy): Eukaryota > Viridiplantae > Streptophyta > Pinopsida > Pinales > Pinaceae > Pinus > Pinus albicaulis. The sequence continues at coordinate 1,015,085,219 of CM076582.1, read as the reverse complement.
TAAAAAATTTAACCGCACCATGTGTCTACATCCTTAACACTGATGGTTGTGGATAGCCTTTGGGGCTTAAGCCCTTGACCATGGGGTCGTGGCCATATGGGAGGGGTTGGCCCCTTCGAACCCCCAAACATGAAAACATTAAACCTCAAATATTACCGTGAGCCTTATATGATTAAGTCTCAATGGTAGCCGAGTTGGTTAAGATGCTCGCATTTGTGCCTGAGGTCACGGGGTCGAGTCCAGTTGGATCCCCAAAAATTTCACTGTACCATTCCAATGCCACGTGGTGGCCTCTGGGCTTGCCACGTGGCAGCTTCTAATTGGCTTAAAAACCACATCGTACAACAAACAATGAATCACATCGTGCTACTTGGCATGACCTGACTGGCTGAGACAAAATATTTTAGGGAATATACCCTAGAATATTCTCTTTTTAAATTTCACAAATTCGAGTCAAACTTGGTCAAAGTCCAAAAATTGCAGTTTACTGGACTTTTCAAACTACGATAACTTCTTCATACAATGTCGGTTTTTCGAACCGTTCATGGTGCTGGAATCGGGAAGACGAGATCTATCTGGTTGCTTAGGTTCAACACACTTTCGAACAATTTTAATTTTGAGCTATCACTTACACTAGAAAATTTGGCCCAATTTCCGATGGCCACTTTGTCGCTATTCCGACACATAGTCATCGCAAGAGCAACAGTTCGAGGGTGGGAAAAACGTGGTTTGCCATTACATCGCAATTTCGACGCATTGACAAAGTGTCGCACTACCGACACTTTTTCCGTCGCTTCCAAACAAGCGTCGCTCTTCCAACGTTTCCCAACCCGTCGCACTTCCGACGTTTGTAAACTGTCGCAATTCTGACGAAATGTGGTCCGACGTTTTGAACGTCGCTCTTCCGACGTTTGTAAACTGTCGCAATTCCGACGAAATGTGGTCCGATGTTTTGAGCGTCGCTCTTCCGACGTTTGTTAACTGTCGCAATTTCGACGAAATGTGGTTCGACGTTTTGAACGTCGCTCTTCCGACGTTTTTATATTGTTGCTCTTCTGACGTTTTTATGCTGTCACAAGACCGACATGTCCCAGAAGCGTCACAATAACTACGCATTCCAAAAGTGTCACAATACTGATCCTAGAAAGACTGACAAAAATCGTTCAAGACGTCGGAAGACCGACGCTTACAAAGCGTCGGTATACCGACGACGAGTTCAATTTAAAAAAAAAAAAATGAAACTTTAAAACATGACAGTAAATCTCCAATATTTGTTATGAATTGTGGGCATTCTAATGACCGTGAAATATTAATATAATAAACCACCCCGCAACGCTTCGACTATAAACAATCATATAAACATGGCTCTGTATTTCAAAAAACATGTTTAAAATAGAAACAGGGAAACATTTTTTTTTTCCAATTGTTATGAACATAATTCGACCGTGAAATATTAATATAATAAACCACCCCGTAGCACTTTGACTATAAACAATCATTCTTTTTTCACAAGAGAAAAAACGCTGTTTTGAATATATTATATGAAGTAAAACAGTCCATGAAGTCATTACATTTTCACATCTGAAGATTGGAACCCAAATATCCATCCAGAAAAGTGGAAGTCCCACCCCAGACAATGATAGAAAAATACCCCATGTCACATACAAGGACATGATATAAAATCCAGTAACGGTCCACATGGAGATTATCGACAATCTGAGAAAGCATCCAAATATGCCCGAGGCATCTATAAGAAAGTGAAATAACAGTATGTAGAATAGTAAAGCAACAGATAGAGTACTGACGTCCATTGTTCCAAATACAAATTAAAGTACCCAAAATCCTTGAACAGAGAAAAACGTTAATCATGTGAGGAGTGTGATATGTCCAAAATATAAAAAGACCATCAGACCATATCAATAAACCAGCAACATAGACCAGCATCGCTAGTTTTGAAGGCAGAGTGATAACCTGTCAACACATAAAATAGTATCATAAAGCGGATACATGAAATGTGCAGAGACATGTACTGTTGATATACGCCTCACACAAAAAGCATCCATGATAGAGAAAAAATATGTATAAACCTAGGGTCGATTGTATGTTCTGGCTCACTTGTTCCTGGAAATAAAAACCATCTGCAGAAACCCAGGCTCGCTTGTAAGATCAGGCTTGCTTGATTCCAAAATTGGTAACCATTTATTGCATCAGAGATGTAAGGTTCAATCTCGCTTGTTTCCATTAGTAGCCCGTTACAACATCCACCCTGTTCATAGCAAAAAGGTTACTGTAGATATACAAAGAAAGAGTATAATACGTGGAACATATAAACATGGCTCTGTATTTCAAAAAACAGGTTTAAAATAGAAACATGGCAACATTTTTTTTTTCCAATTGTTATGAACATAATTCGACCGTGAAATATTAATATAATAAACCACCCCGCAGTGCTTCGACTATAAACAATCATATAAACATGGCTCTGTATTTCAAAAAACAGGTTTAAAATAGAAACAGGGCAACATTTTTTTTTTCCAATTGTTATGAACATAATTCGACTGTGAAATATTAATATAATAAACCACCCCGCAGTGCTTCAACTATAAACAATCGTATAAACATGGCTTTGTATTTCAAAAAACAGGTTTAAAATAGAAGCAGGGCAACATTTTTTTTTTCTAAGTAAAGTTAATCTATTAATAGTGGGAATAAAATTACAGCGTGACCGAAGTAAAAAACATTGCCCAGACTTATGGAAAATTTGTCATCAAAAAATCAAAAAAGAAGACTGCCCTCATACGGGGAAACCAGTCTTGAAGGTTTACAGAATTCAAAAATATTACAGAGGTCTAGCACAATAATATAATCTAAAACAGGCCCAATTAAGTGGGCCGTGAAGCAAGAAAACCAAATTAACCAAACTACTCCTCTAGTGGTTCCTCGACGATTCGGCACCATCCTTCGGAAGGTCCAGGATCGCTAGGTGCTATCTCCACATTCATGCCACCGCTCCTCTCTTGAAGACTCGAATGCTGGCCGGCTTTTTCTGAGCTCAGACCCGCCGGACGGGTGTATTGTTCCTCCACTTGGGCCTCCTCACGGAAAACCACGGTGATTGAAGCTGTGATTCGTGGGCAGTTCAGAGAGAAATTAAAGGAAAAAAGAGCAGTGCGCATCGTGGGAGAAGGTGAAGCAGTGGAGAAATGAGGAGCAGGGGAGCCCATACGGTGGCTAGATCCTAGAACCCGACCCCGCCCACTTCTAGTGTTTGGATAGCGACCTGCATAATAATCACTGGACTGGGAAGACAACTCGGTTGAGGGGCTGGAGGGAGTGCACATGGGTTGACCTCTAGTGCTCCCCCTGCGGCAATGAATCCTTTGACGCAGGCGAGGCATGGGTGCAATTTCAGCAATGGGCACAAGACGAGACGGAGAAGCAGGATTCCAAGAAACCGAGGAAGACAGACATAGACCAGACCAAGAGAAATGCAGATTTGCACCAAGGTCTAAGCAGCAGTTCAACTGGCCACTTTTCCTTCTCGTCATAGTGAGCAGGCAGTGTAACCCGACAACTGGAAAGCATCTACAATTCAAAGGTTGTGACTCGTCTGAAAAACCATAGCGAAACTCCATTTTATTGACCCGCTGCAATGGCATCGAAGAACGGCCATCATAATTAATTTCTCATTGATGAGAGCTGAAGGCTAGATCATATTGGAGCATGCAAAATTGCTAACATGAGTGGAGGTCCGATCTTGAACAGTGTTAAAACTTAAAGCGATTTGATGTGAAAACCTTGGAACTTAAATATCGGCTAATTGAACAGCGTTAAAACTTAATTGGATTGATATGAAATCGCCACATCCATGTCCCATCGCCTTAAACGCCATCGAATGCACCCGCATCCGGGAACAGGGCAACTTTTGATTGAGGACACGTGGCAGAAATTGATTGGAGTGGATCTTTGTTTGGGCCGCTCGCGCAGTGGAAATCTGGACCCGAAAAATATTAGGGTGAATTTGATAAGAAATTCGCGTCACAACTCTCCCTCCGTACGCCAGCCCAACTTCGGACCCGAAAAATATTAGGGCGGAATTCATTTGGTTTTCGCGTCACAAAATTGGCCGATGTCAGCAGGCTATTTTGGAACGCGAATTTGGTTTGAATTATGGTTTATCGCCGTTTGAAGTCCGGCGGGCTCGACTTAAGAACAATTTTGTTTCATCCCATCTTATAAAATTTGTGTTGGTTTTCTTTGATAATACACATATTTATAATAAATCATGGGAATACCACACTAAACATGTGGAAAAGTTATATAAATTATTGAGAATAATCATTTTTATGTAAAAATATCCAAATGTGCTTTTGGGAAATAATAATTTGAGTATTTGGTTCATATTGTTTTAAAGGAAGGAGTGAAGTTGGAGCCTCAAAAGATGCAAGCTATTACAAAATGACCTATTCCTAAGAAATCAAGGTTCTTAGAAGATTTTTTAGACTTACATGATATTATTGATCATTTGTTAAGAATTATGCATGCATTTCAAGTCCACTCACATATCTCTTGAAGAAAATATCATTTATATGGAATGATGAGGCTACTTTGGCATTCTCTTTTTCAATGGATGCCATGTCTTCTACACCAACATCGGTTGCACCTACTTTTGGTAAAACATTCATAGTAGAGTGTGAGGCACTAGGACAAGGAATTTATGTAACATTAACACAATAAGGGATATCATTGGCTTTTAAAAGCAAGGAATTCAAAGAAAATATTTGGTGAAATCTACATATGAAAAATAAATGGAAGCAATATTACATGCAATAAAAATGGGGATAGTATATCATTGGGAGGTACTTTAAAGTCAAGATATACCATGATAGCATAAAGTTTTTTTTGAAGCTATGATTTTCATTAGAAGATTAACAAAAATGAGGATAAAAAATGCAAAGTTTTAATTTTGAGATAATCTGCAAAAAGGGTAAGGAAAATTTAGTACATGATGCTCTTTCTAAAATAGAAGAGGCCTCAAATTTATATTCAATTACATTTTCTATTCCTAGGTGGCTAGAAGAAGCTTGCCATAATGGGAAAATGACAATAGTACTAAACAAAAACTAAAATTTATAAAGGATGGGATGAACTCTATGGAGCATTGGGAGTGAAAGAGAGATATACTTTGGTGCAAATGTAGAATATTTTTATGCATGCAAGCATATTTGAATAAACAAATATTAAGGGAGTCCCATGTCTCTCTGATGGTAGGACGCGGGGTTCCTTAAAACATCTCAAAGGATCAAAAAATATATTTTTGGAAGGAATGAAGAAAGATATTCAAAATTTTGTAAGAGAAGGTCAAGTTTGCATAATAAATAAAAGAGAGATAGTAAAATCTCTAGGGTTACTTCAACCATTCCACATACATATTCAAAGACTAGAAGATATATCAATAGAATTTATTACAGGGTTATTGAAATATAAAGGTAAGTTTTTCATTTTTGTGGTCATTTATATAGAAAAAATTTGTAGATTATTTTTGTAGAGCTCAAAGTACATAAACAACAAGCCAAGTGGTAGAAGTGTCTGTGAAAGAAATTTACTTGTATTGAAGATCACTATTCTAGGAATAAGGAGTTATTTTCTCCAAAAATAACCCTAGCCAAACATTGACAATGCATCAAGGATATCTTTCTATGCTTCATAAGTACATATGTTCTACTTCTAAATCATGTCTTGGAAGTGGTTGTTTTTCTGGAAATTATTCACCAGTTCGTTTCATACCAAAGTATTTTTCTCATTTTCAACATCTAATACATGAAAAAGATAATGGTTTAAAACAACATAAATATTTGAAATTTTGCAAGAATTGTCTGGCACACTTTGAATATGAATTTTGAAGTCAAGTGCATGATGTTGTATAGGATCAAATCTCATTTTGAATACCAAATGTTTCACAAGAAACTTCTCAACATGCTACCTTGCAGTAAGGATTAAATGACAATATTGCATCAACTATTTCCATAATAAAAGTGCACCTCGGCCATAAGACTAAACAACTACAAATGTTGTAGATCTAACAAGACCACACAATCAAATGTATTCCATAAGGCCAATATTGTATGAAAAATGAAAAGGAGTTTGCAACCAAAAATACCTTAGGCAACTAATTCAATTAGATACACCAAACCATCAGCAAAAAGGAAAACCAGCCTACTCAAAAGGAAAGCGTTTACCTCCTTTGACAAAATTTTGAGTTCCGAAACAAGGGCCTTTATTATCTTGTCAATGCCCCTAGTAATTTGAACGGGGTTTGCACCTGCTACAACAACCTAAACAAAAAGGTTTCATTTCAAATTATTTTCGAAAAATTTAAGATACAACCATTGTCAGTTTTGTATTTCCTAACAAGCTCATAAATTTTGACAAAAGAACCAAATTTTTTTAATACTTGATAGCAATTTTTTCACTCAAAAAATATCTTAGACTCAATAAGCCGAACCCAAAACTAAAAAACCAAACACCATAAGACCCTACAAAAATGAATAGATGATCTTAATCCACTACTATCGACAAAACATTACCTTTACACCCTCACTTATTAAACCCTGTGCAAGAACAATAGATGTTGTGGTTCCATCCCCAGCTAAATCATTTGTCTTTGCCATAGCTTGCCTTACCAACTTGGCCCCAATATTTTCAACCGGGTCCTCTAATTCAACCAATAAAAAGGCCAAACCATAGCATTGAGATACATTTCATTACACTGTCAATAACAATAAAATTTGACTCAGCCATAACCCTTTCCTTTTATTGTTGTGAAAAGCTTTATGCATTACTCTAATGTGGCTAGTCCATAGGCCAAGTAGACCACTGGGTAACAAATATGTTTCCTTTCACGTTTGAGTTTTCAAATTATGCCTACCAAATCTAAGACATTTAAGAGGGGGAACTAATACAACGTTAAAAAGAAAACCAGAGCACACATCTACAAATTACCTCCTTATCTACTATCACACCATCATTAACTATTTTTGGAGAACCATGCTTGCTCTCCAAGACAACATTTTGCCCTTCGCCCCAAGGGTGACTCCAACAAGATCAGCAAGTTTGTTCACACTGCCTGCAAGAAAAATTGACAATGCTTTCAGTAAGTGTGCAATTGAATGCTAAACCATATGCCATGAAAAATTAAAATAACACATTAAAATCGAATATAAGTGGACAAGGAAAGATCCACCGCAGTGAAGTTTCACGTGCAGGTGACCTTCCTTTAAACATAATTTTTTCTGTGACCTGCAATTTTTTTGTCACTGAGCCATCCTTGTTGAAGTACAACTCCTTTTCCGTAGCTCTTGTATTAACTACCTTCTCTCTGTTGCATAATCTTAGAGTCCCTCTTCTACTTGAGCGATTAAAGGAAATGGGTGAAAAAACTGAAAGAGAAGACAATTGTCTGCCATAATTATCAAACATTGCACCCAACTTCTTCCCCTTTCCATTGTTACCCAATGAGGTAGATGTGGAAATTTTTTTCATATTGCCCAAAGCATAGGCCATCTTCTCTTATCCTGAATATAGAATTACAAGATCTTCATATTAGTATGAACCTTAAAAAACATGACTCCCATTGCTAAAAACCACTTTTAAGTTGTAACAGGCAAACTAAACAACTATCGCAACTTTTGGCAACTTCTGGAGCATTAAGAGAGAAACAACCAAAGATAAATACAACGATAATCCTCATTTTAATGAGACCGGACTATATATTTGCATTAAGATAATAGAAAGAAATCACGACTATATTAAGGCTAGCACAAAACAATCTTTAACCAGTGTCTCTCGCGGCCTTCAGGTTGCCATGCTAGAGGTTGCATATTTTTAATTTAAATTCTTGACCTCTCGTGCCCATCTATGAATGCATCCAATGGGATATCTACATCAAATGCTCCTTTATATCCCCAAAAAAAAATTCCCTACAACAAGAGCACCAATATTGATGGATCACCCCACACCATCCCACCCACTAGAAACGGTGAAAAAGGAAACCCGAGAAAACTTCTAAAATATCTCAAGATGACTATATGGGTGGTTCTTATGAATCAACCAACCATTCAGAGCATGCTCATCAATCCAAACCATGAGTATTATGTGACGATATTCAAGTAGGCACTGAATCGGATTTCTGAAGTTATGTTAGAGAAACCTTAAACTCTCATTGAAAAAATAAAAATATACTCAGCAACAAAGATGATCACACTCTAGGTAGCCCTAGAGGCTATTTGGGGGTGATGAGTCCAATAGGTCTCAATGAACTGTTTCCCTCGCCAAGGAATACTATTGCAGTGGAATTTGATACTATTTTGGATGTTGAACTCCACGATCCTATTCGAAACCAGTACCTTCAGCTCCAGTACCTGTTCACAAAAGAGGGTGCCATAGTCATTCATGCGTGTAGAGAGGGTGAATTGCAGGCATTGCAATAGGAGGTGTTGTTGTTGTTGCATTGGCCACTAGATTGTTTGTCAGGTTCTGTTACAAGCGTAGAGTATTGAAAAGGACAGACAAATTTAGTTCAGATATTGTGAAATTGCCTCGGAAATTCACCTACAAAGAGCTCAGCAATGCTACGAAAGACTTTTTTTGAATGTGATTGATAATCGATAATTTCAAGCAAGGGTAATCCCCTTGTGAAACCCAAATTTCTGAGCATTTTCTAAAACTTGATGACAGAGTCATTGTAATGAACAAGCGCCTAGGTCCAGATTACGTCCAAATCTACCAAGCACCAAGATCTATAAAAAAAATCCACAGTATCTGCGAAATAAGAATAAGAGGAAGAAAATTTATTCTACTTACTTATTCGAATAGTGGTTGGGGTTTACGTCACGACAAAAATTTGACAGAGCCCATGTAGCATTTCTTATCATTGAAATTCTGGCAGTATCATTCAACTGGGCAAGCACCTGCCTCAGAGCTCCATGACTGAGGGCAAGATCCCTAAATGTTGTAGAGTCTCCAGAAATATTTCCCAAAGCCCAAACAGCCTTACACGAACACCAGTTGAACTCAAAGTTGGGTACTAGTTTTTTAAATCAAATTCCAAAATTACAGACATATAAAGATAGTTGGGAAGAATATTTATGCCTCTAAAATAAACGTGCTACCTGTTCTCGAACATTATCATTCCTAGAGGTAAGAAGTTCCACAAATATAGGCAGTGCCCCATAATCAATCACAACCTTTGTATTCTCATAGGTTCCTGAGACTATATTAGTCAAAGCCAAAGCTGCTTCAAACTGCATTATCAATCACAAGGTATCACCATCAAAGCTATAATTTTAAGATAGCAATTTATCTACCATTGAAACTATAATTTTAAAATAGATACACCTAGTGATATAGACACCTAGTGAGAGTAGAGGTTAGGAAATTATAATAGGAATTATTACAAGATATCACTCACAGTGCAGTTGATTGTTCATTGTCTGTTGTAACTATAATTTTAAAGAAGAGACACTTAGTGATATAGAAAACACCAAGTGAGAGCAGAGGTTATGAAATTATAATGAGAATTATTTCAAGATATCATATTACTCATAGTATAGTTAATTGTTTATTGTTTGGTGTAATAATTTTTTATTATTTATAAACACAATCAAACATATTATGAGGGACGCTGATGAAATTGACAACGGTCTCATAACAAACCATAACGGGCACATCCCCTAGCAAGATAGACTCTGAATAAGAAAGAAAGCAAAACAAAGTGATTACTTATAGGATCATAGGCTTCCTGAAGAACAAGATCCAGATCGAGCATCATCTGTAACCCCTAAAGCAACACCTCTCTCTGCAAGACGAATTGCTACATCTTTCATATGTAGTCTAGCAAATTTTCTGAGCTCATCATGAGAAAGAGGATCAAATACAACTATCTCATCAAGTATATTCAATAGCTCTGGCCTAAAATGTCTTCTAACCTGCAAAAATATTCAAAGGCATGTCAAAGCACTGCAGCCAACTTCGTGACAAAATTATATGAAAAATATGCATACACAGAGTCCAGGAGAATGAAACGGTAGGTGTATTGGCAGTTGTCGAAATGCAGTAACTAAAACGGCAGGTGTATTGGAAGTTGCGGAAAGCAGCTACTAAAACGGCAGGTCTGTCGACGGTTGCAGGTGTGTGGATTGTTGCTGGTATTTTCAGACCGATTCCATGGAAATATACTGGAAGTTACCAGTGGTATGTCAAACCTAGAAGGTAACCCGAGAGACTGTGACCGTCAGATTAAACAAGTAACAGGTTTTGTGCCTAGATAAGAAGTGTTGACGAAAAAAAATTGATCTCTTTCATAAGAGAAGGCATATCGGCCTAAATATCTAGGACATGTGGCACTCCATGATAAAGACACATGGTGTGTGGATTTGAGTTTTTCAGGTGGTCAAGTGGGCCGAAAATAGGTGAAATGTGGCACCACTCAGAGATTGACATGTGCCAATTGGTACAAGTGGTAGACAATTGGCATTCTCAAACAACGAGGTGATGCAGGAATGAAATGAGGGAGAAAATATCATAAAAGCCCCAAATCTGGAGAACTAAAGCTCATCACCAACCTGAGATTGACAACTTTACATGATGTAACCTATGAAATCGTAAATAAAGAAATCATAGTAACAATAAAGTAACCTATGTAACAATAAAGTCGGATTCATCCTGGGAGTGGTAATGGGAGAAATCATAGTGAACAACAGGAAACATGCAGAGTTGCTTACAATCAAATAGATGAAAAAACACATACAAAAAACCTAGATAATAATCATGAACAAGCTTAATATTGAATTATGAACTATAACGGAACTTACAAAATGTGACATTACGAACCTGGTCAAGCGCACAAGCAAAAATATCCTGGACATGACCCTGGTTGACAAGTTGTATTGCTCATGATGCAAGAGGATTTGTACCTGCACTGCCAAGTCAATCAAAATCCATCATTATATATACAATAAATACAAGTAATTGATGTAGTATTTTTTACTCTAAGATGCATTCTTATGATAATGTTAGAACATATGTTGAAAATGTCAAAACATGCCTGAATAAGCTCCTCTTCGTTTCAAGAACAATTTATTGGAGTCGCATGAACTTGGAACAAGCCTCCCACGATCTGAAAGAGTAGCAACTAAGTCAACAGTGACTTTTTTGTTGCTACGCTGGATCAAGGGAGGTTTGCTCCAAGATTAAATCGCTCCAATAAATTATTCTCTACTAAACGGGGCCAACCACGTGAAGGTGGAAGCTCTTATGGCCCCTCCCCCCCCCTCACATCACTCTCAATTCCCCAATACCCAATCTATATTTCATTTTTTACTTTCATGAGCATAAAAAAAAATATTCAATAACTAATAAAAAAACAATTCAACAAAAAGTATGCAAGGAAACATTGCAATTCATGCTTGACATAAAAATAGTATGATAAATGAGTTTTTTATATAACGCAAAAAACATTCCAAGTATGGTAACGTTTGTCTTATAATAATACAATATTTTACATTATAAAATTTTCTTTTTCTTCTTCCTATTTCTAAAGCTCCTAATTACATCATCAATATCATCGTGCTCTGCTCCTGTTTCGTGCCTTTCGACCCGCACTGCTGACCTAGTTGCGTAGTCACGATGTCTGGTCTCATCATGTGACGGGGCATCGCCTACAAAAACAGATAATATTAAATTTTAATTGTCAGTTTTTAAATATCATTGAACTAGTTCGGTAATATTAATAAAAAAAATTGCAATGAGATTATTTACCTGGTGCACCAGTTGTCGCCGTTGAGACTGTTGCCTTGTCTTCCTCTCTGGTGGTAAGATCCTCAAGGGAAACATTCTCTGTCATTTAAACAAAAAACATTATAAGGACAACCATCAAGGTATAATTAGAAAAAATTATAAGTGGAAATTAATTACCGTCACGGCCCTCACCGATAGTAGCATTGTCGGCCTAGTCCCCACTACAATGATCAGGTTGCACGTGAGGATCATCTACATCTGGCTCTAAAACTGGGTTATTTGCGTCGTCGGTAGTGCTGCTTCCTTGATTTAAACAAAGTTTTTAGACATTAAATTTATGGACGAAAACAAACTTACTGAAAGGCTAATGTTTTACCTTATCAGGCATTCTGGATCTTGGGACCTGCCCCAAGCTTCTACGACCTTCAATTACGGCTTGATAGCCTAAATGAAAAGTGATATTTTTATCTTCCTCTGTAGTTTATGTTCCGAGGTCATCACCCTACATTACATATGATTGTGTATTTTTAATCATATTTGATAGGATTACAAAAACGTTGGAAGACGATACAATTAATTATAAGATGTTTAGCTACTTAATTACAATTCTTGCGGCCAATTTCAAGTAGCCGCCCTGGCCTAGCTTGTGATGGCCCTTTTTTCAATCCTAGCTTTGGTTGCCTTTGAGGTGTCAGGCAACCTAGCATCAAAAGATTAAAGTCAGATATGACGTAGCACACTTTTATTTTAGACATAGAGAAAATTAAAGCTATTGAATTAAAGTTGTAATTTACCTTGCGGGTCCGGTTGGCATTTTTCCTTCTTTCTTTGCCCTTTTCTCTTTTCCGTCATGGATGAGTGCTCTCCACTCACTCTCTGGAACTGTGAGAGGACGCTCATATCTAGGGTTAAATTGCAATTGTGTCCTATAGGTGTCCCTGGTATATTTCAAATATTTGTCGGCTACCCGAGCCACCGCTGTTCTGTCAAATGTGCCGACCCCAAAAAGGGCTTCTAGATAATCTAGAAGTTCTTTTTTCAGGTTGGAATTCTAGGAATTCCACCCTGTGCGTATGGTTGGGCCAAAAATTACCAACGCATGGCTCTCCAAAAACCTGTAGAACTCATTGTTTCCTACACAGAAAAAAAAAAGATATTATCATTAATTTAAAAATAAAAATCATGATAAATATGTTTTAGATAGAGTACATGAAATAGTTAAAATATTAAAATTTACTTGGGAGTTGTACATGCTTTATAGGGACACCTTCATCGTTCACCAACAACGTGCCATTAATGGTCCCTATGGAGTTGACACGTGTAGCTCTAGGAAACACAATAATGTAGTTGGCCATATCAGCCTCATCACTGCCAACACGTTCAACGGTTGGTTGGGTGTATGCTTGGGCAGGGTGTGTTTCTTGGCTGGCACCTAAAGGAGTAAAAGGTGTACGAGAGGGTTGCTGGGCAATCTCTTGCCCTTGTGTCCCACTACCACCAACACTGGGTTCAGCAAGTTCCAAAAAACGCTACATACAAAAGAACTTTTTGTTAGTTTAGTCAATGTAAAAATTAAAAATCAAACTATCACAATTCATCTCATGCAGAACAAAAAAAATATCCTTTTGAATTTTTATTATTACCTAATATGTTTCTAGCTGGCTCATAAGTTGTTTTATCCTCTCTTCTGTTTCAGGTGTTTGAGGTGCGTCTATCAAAGTATTAAATTCCGACCTTGCATCTCGTGCCTTTTTTCGCAACAAGAGCGCTGGAGATAGGGATGAAGAAAGCTCTTCCTCATACAGGGAATCATCAGGCGTACCATGGCTAGGTGTCTACATATTTTAACAAAATTAATATTATTTCAATTATGTAAATAACTAAAATACCTGAAGATAGAGCAATGCTGGCACTTTACATGTTCTTCCGCTGGCCTCCTTCCGCGATCATCCCGTCTCGGGGTTGTTCTCGTACTGCCCTGATCAGTCTGCCACATTGCAATAAAATTATAAATGTAAAAACTTGAAAACAATATATAACTTGAAAACACAAAATGAAAACTGAAATAATTTCTAACAAGACACCAGAAGACAGAGTTAGAGTTTCAAATATGCCTTGCATTGAATTCAGTCCTGGAAACATGTCATTGCACATTAAGGCACCCAAAAAAGAGACGAGTTGACAATGAAGACCTTATTGAATATATTGTTGGAGCAACTTCTAGTAAACTTGTTGTGAAGACCTTGAGGACATTTTTGGAGGAACATTGTTGAATCTGATGGTATAGTATTGTTGGAGACGATCTTGAAGGGCCTTGAAGTGAAGCTTTTGGAGCAACTATTGAAAAATCCTTAGAGCATTTAAGTAAGGCACTTTCTATCTTCCATCACCTTTTTCCTTTTAATATCCTTTAAAAAATTTTGTTGATATTTAATGTTTGAAATCATGTTATAATTCCTTGATTATATGTTTTTGGGGACTTTCCCTTTAAAATTACCCAAAAATACCCTGGCAATTTTATCTTCAGGATGCATGTCTGACCCTATTGTTCAATATTTTGATTGATAGTAGTAAACTTAGAGAGTTAGGGGGCTCTTGGCTTGGTTTGGTTGGGCCATTAGATCCCTAACATCTACTAGGGAGAACCCCCCTTGAGTTGGAGGAGAGCTAGCCTGAAGTGAAAAGAGGTTGGTGAGGTGACAATGGGGCTATTGAATTACACATGGTATCACACTTTAGCTTTAGGACTTTATCTTGAGAAGTGCGAGATTTTGCTATATCAATTCTCAAATTGTTTACAACATTATTGTTAAGAACTAATAAGAAGTGATGTTGAGGGGTTTTTGGGTATAAGAAACAATACCATTTAAAAACTATGGTTCTCAGTCCTTGGCATTCCTTCACCTAGGCCTAGGGGCACACAAGAATAATCTCACACTAAACCATGCAAACTTAAAAGTAACTTAATAGATCCATAAAGTAATAATAATCATAATTCCTAATTTCCTATTGTACGATATAATGCAAATTATTCAAACATGAAGCAATGAAGACATACAATGTCTGAATTTCAAGATTGATGAACCAATACAAGAAGTTAGAAACTACAACTTTGATTCAATACTCTATGTCCTAACTCCAGGAAGGAATCTAGTTTGCAGTACAGAACATGCATCGTGTATTATCAATTCTTAATTGACAACAACTAAAGGTCATCTACCTCATCAATTCCTTCCCATTTTGTGTTTTTATGTTATTCCTTATAAAAGTGTCAAATTTCTCTCAAAGTAAGCAACCACTGAATAAAATAAAAAATAGTTGAGATATGATTGAGAAATGGTCATTTATTTCTTGAAAGGATCTTCACGATTTCTTTGGTTGTTTTTCATCTCCAGAAACAAGAAATGACCTAAGAAACTATCGTGATGTAATATAAGAAACAACACGGTGCAATGGCCATTTTCAAAGCCAAATGATGTCCATTGAGGACATGGCCTTTATTTAGTTCCTGTTTCATAGGAGTTTCGAGTAGAAATGGAACTTTGTTGTACCATTTCCAGTAGTAAAAAGGGAAAACCTTCTTTTTCCATGGGAAATAATTTACCTTTCCTTTTTCAAGATAATCTAAATCACAAAAAATATGAACTATACTGCACATATTCTTGGATAATGTGAAAGTGGAAAAGGAATACCCTACACAAGTGATGCACACATGTACATTTGAACACTAATAGATTTTTGTAGTTGAAATGCAATGCTTGTTTTCATTTAAATGTAGGGTTTTTAAAGCAGGGATAAATAATGGCTGCCAATTTAATAAGCGTTTCTTTAGGAAAAATTTAAATCTTGTATTGGGTGATGAAGATAATAGAGGGTATTGAATCTTGATTCTTGACATTGTGTTTAACTTGAATAACTCAAATGATTATAAATATCAGTGGATGAGTTCTTTTTTTCAATTATGTCACTCAAAACTCTTATGTCAAAGCATTGTATGATGGCTAGCATTTGCTTGTTTCCCTTTCTTCAGTTCAATGTAAAAAGTAGATTAATATATTGGAGCACGAATGATAACTAAAATTGTTTGCTCTGCAGTATATCCAGCCCCAAGATTATGAAAAGTTTTCTCAAGTGGAGCTATTGGTTATTGATGAAGTAGTTGCAATTCCATTGCCTGTTGTAAAGGCTCTGCTTGGGCCATATTTAGTGTTTCTGTGCTCTACTGTAAATGGGTAATAATTATAAATGAGCCAAGCACAATCACAGATTTTGTAACCATTCGGTTTCCATAGATAGTGATGATGATATTAACCATATATATATATATATATATATGACCTATATCTATATGAGAATGATCTCAACATTGACCTTGATATGGTTGTATGGATGTGACCTTTGGTATGTCATCAGAAAATCCCCAAATATCAAAAAATCCCCAAATCTGGAGAACTAAAGCTCATCACTTTCGATCTGGAGTACTACCCTTGTGATAAAGTTGATGACTTTCGATCTCCCATTCTCTACCACTTTTCACTTCACCTTCAATATAGATCAGACCAAGGGCAATTCATTACTGGGTGTTGAGATGGATGAGTTTTTCGAACTAAAATCCATAGCTTAAACTTCATGAAACTGGTGGAGTCAAATTCATGCAAGCACAAACACATCTTACACATCCTCTTTGAAACTCATCTGAAAGAACATTAGAAGACATCTAGAGAGAACCCTACAGCCTAACAAAATCCAATGGAATTGACCAAAAAAACCCAAATAGAGTCAACCCTACTATAGGAGGAAGGGCCTGCAGTAAGAACTTACCATTTTGCAAGAGCTGAGGGCGAATGTTGTTCTGCAAGAGCTGAGGGCGAACGCTGAGGGCGAATGCTGTTCTGCAAGAGCTCAAGGTGAATGCTGAGGGCGAATGCTGTTCTGCAAGAGCTCAGGGCGAATGCTGAGGGCGAATGTTAGGTCCCTATATTACTAGTATAGTCCCTTATTGTTGTTAGTGTAACCCCCTTATTGTTATTATTGTACCCTTGTAACCCCCATTTTGTTATTATTATGCCCCTAAATTATTATTGTTAGGTCGGCTAGGATTACATTGTGGCCCACTAGGATTACATGATGGCCCCATGGACTCCTATATATAGAAAGGAGGTTTTGTAAATTGTATCATCCAAGAATTGTTCATTTATGTAATGTATTGGAGGTTTCCCCCTTGAAGTGGCTTATTTCTAAGGCGTTGATATATCTTTTCTTCTATTTTTGGAGCTGGTTACACAACATTTGGTATCAGAGGCTTTGGATTCTAGGGTTTCACTGCTCCAAACTGGTCATCGTGGCATTTTCGCTATAAATTTTTTTCTACGAAGTTTCAGAAGCTGAAATTTTTAGGGTGCGAAGCCGAAATCCTGAGGAAGATTTTATAAAAATTTTAGA
This sequence comes from Pinus albicaulis, assembly GCA_034641835.2. Classification (NCBI taxonomy): domain Eukaryota; kingdom Viridiplantae; phylum Streptophyta; class Pinopsida; order Pinales; family Pinaceae; genus Pinus; species Pinus albicaulis. Next base: position 1,015,067,981 of record CM076582.1, on the reverse strand, counting down.
GCTTGGTTCACAATATTTTCGGAGATATGATATGTGAAATTTAGGTCTTTTTTCATGCTCCTAAACAGGTCATCGTGGAATTTGCGCTATAAATTTTTTTCTACGAAGGTTCAGAATCTGAAATTCATATGGTGTGAAACTGAAATCCTGAGGAAATTTGTCAAAAAATTTCAGAGCTTGGTTCGCAACATTTTTGGAGATATGATCTGTGGAAGGTAGTGCTTTTTCAGGCTCCTAAATTTCATCTCAAAGCGGTGATCGTGGGAAAAGTTCAATAGCTCTCTCTCTGGGCATCAGATTAGAGTGCCGTAAAAATTGGTCAAAATCACACAGAATTTAGTTTCTTGGCTATCAATGTCAGAGACAAAGGACGAAACAGTGACACGTGGGAAGTCGTACAAGTTCGCTCTACTGAACCAGTCCATAATTAGGTCGTTGTGGGAGATTGGACACAACTTTTCCTTGGAGAATCCAAATCAGGTCAGACCTGTGGCATTCGAAAGAGAATTCAGAGGGATACTTCAGTGATGAATTTCAGATATTGAAGAGCCACAATCACAGATATAATACTATTTCAATATCGAGCTCCTCAAAAGCAAGTAAAAGGTGTGTATTTTTTTTTCTGAATTGCATAAGTCTTGTTTGAAGAATGAAGTTGAATTGAGGGCAAGGGCATATTGTAGAATAGATATCAGTATTCGATTATAAAATGGCCCCTAAAAAGAATTTAACACCCATTAAGCCTTTGGAAAGCTCTACTATGACTCATGAAGACGAAGAATGGCAACATGACATATCAAAATTACAAGAGCAAGTGCAACAAATTTTGCTCTCGCAAAGAGCAACAAAAAATGACATGGAAGTTTTGAAGAAAGGCGTGGAATATAAGATTGATTGCATGGAGGCTAGCATGGAATCTAAGATGGATGACATGGAAGCTAAGATAGATGAGAAAATGGAAAACATGAAGAATGTTCTAAAAGCAGACATGGAAGGTTTGACAAAGTTGATACAAGAAAGGTTTCCTAATGGTGAAAAGATAGTAGAAGAACCTCATGATGAGAACAAAATAAATGTTAATCATGATTTCATAAACTCTAATGTTGGTGGGAAGAACCACCATATTCCAAAAATGGATATGAGGAAGTTTGATGGAAAGGATCCTGTAACATGGATACTACAGATGGAGCAATATTTTGATCTCCATATTGTGCAAAACACACAAAAGGTACGCATTGCAACTTTACATTTAGAACAAAATACATTTGTATGGTATCGATGGCTTTGCTCCCGTAAAAAAATTGTCACTTGGTCAATTTTTACGGAGGAAATGATAGCACATTATGAGGATACAAAGAGCAACACCTTCTTTAGCCAATGATAAATCTCAAACAAAAGGGTTTAGTGGGGGAGCACATTGAGGACTTCCAAAAATTGAATATAAGGGTAACTGATATTCCAGAGGAACACATGATTGATCTCTTCATAGGTACTTTAAAGGATAACATCCAACATGAAGTTCGCGTTTTGGAACCTTATTCATTGGAGAAGGCATTCAGGTTGGCAAGAAAAATTGAATGTAAAATTATGGCGACAAGGAAGCCTACCACTCACTTCTATAAAGAAGGAAGTGTTTCTACGCCTAGATTTCCACAACCTACGAGGTTGACACCACAACAATTGGAAGAAAAAAGAGAAAAAGGGCTTTGCTACAGTTGTGATATAAAATACACTAAAGGTCATAAGTGTGCTGAGAAGAAATTATTTTACATAGATTGTGAAGAGGAAGAAGAAAATGAACAAGAAGAGGATATACACCTGGAACCAGCCCTAGAAGAGGAAGAAATGAATCCGACCATATCATGTAATGCGCTGGCAGGAATTACCACTCCTCAAACTCTCAAGATACAAGGACAAATCAAGAAGAAAAAGGTAATAGTGTTGATTGATTCCGGTAGCACCCATAATCTTATTCATTGTAAGGTAGCCAAGGAATTAAATTGTTTCCTATACCCAGCACTAGAATGTCAAGTGATGGTTGCAAATGGAGGAACTATAAATTTCTCCAGAAAATGCCATAATATCAAGCTAATCGTGGGGGAATATGTATTGACTAGTCCAATGCTTTCCATTCCTATGGGAGGTGCTGATGTTGTACTAGGAGTACAATGGTTACAATCTTTGGGGACGGTAGCTTTTAATTTTCAAGAACTCTTCTTGACATTTTTTTCAGAAGGAAAGGAAGTCGAATTACGGGGTATTGAAGGGAAGCCGAGAAGGATAATAAGCTATAATGTCATGACAAAGCTTCTAAAGAAAGAACAACGAGGCGTAATTGCACAATTATGCTCACTAGAAGTTCTGACATCAAAATCACCTATTTCTAGAGATCTCCAACAAGTCTTGGACAATCATTCCAAGGTGTTTGAAACTCCCAAAGGACTCCCACCTATTCGTGATCATGATCATGCTATTCATTTGATTCCGGGAAGTGTTCCTCCAAACATCCGGCCTTATAGATATCCTTACTTCCAAAAGAGCGAAATTGAACGTATGATTGCAGAAATGTTAGAGGCGGGTATAATTCAACCTAGTCAAAGTTCTTTCTCTGCTCCTGTAGTATTGGTACACAAGAAGGATGGATCATGGCGAATGTGTCCAGATTATAGGGAGCTCAATAAGCTCACCATCAAAGACAAATTTCTCATTCCTATGATTGATGAATTATTGGATGAATTACATGGAGCAATTTATTTTACCAAGTTGGATCTTCGTTCAGGATATCATCAAATTAGAATGAAGACTGAAGATATTCCAAAAAAAGCATTTCGAACTCATGAGGGTCATTATGAATTTTTGGTCATGCCTTTTGGCCTTACCAATGCACCTTCTACATTTCAAGGGTTGATGAATTCCATTTTCAAACCCTTCCTTAGAAAAAAATTTCTAGTATTTTTTGATGATATACTAATCTACAGCAGGTCTTGGAAGGATCATGTTGAACATGTTGACAGGGTGCTCAAACTATTGCAGGAGAAACAATTATATGCGAAAAAATCCAAATGTTTCTTTGGAGTACAAGAGGTGGAATATTTGGGTCATATTGTATCTCACGAGGGTGTTAAAGTAGACCCTAACAAAATTAAAGCCATTAAGGAATGGAAAGTCCCCACAACCATAAAGAAGTTGCGAGGATTTCTCGGGTTAACAGGGTATTATCGCAAGTTTGTTAAGAATTATGGGAGAATGGCAGCACCTCTAACAACATTATTGAAGAAAGATGCATTTTCATGGACTCCTGAAGCAACTAAGGCCTTTGAACATCTTAAAGAGGCAATGTGCCTAGCACCGGTCTTAGCTACGCCAAACTTCACAAAAAAATTTATTGTGGAATGTGATGCCTCAGGAAATGGAATTGGTGCAGTTTTAATGCACGAAGGAAGACCCATTGCTTTTGAAAGTCGTCTAATCAAAGGAAAGTATTTGCATAAACCTATTTATGAGAAGGAAATGTTAGAAATACTGCATGCACTAAAGAAATGGCGAACTTACCTAATGGGAAGACACTTCAAGGTAAAAACTGATCATGATAGTCTTAAACACTTTTTGGAGCAAAGAATATCTTCAGAAGAGCAGCAAAAATGGGTCACAAAGATGTTGGGTTATGACTTTGAAATAATCTACAAAAAAGGAAAGCTTAATGTTGTTGCGGATGCACTCTCAAGAAAGAATGAAGAGGTGGAAGCATTGCTTTGTGCCATTTCTATTATCCAACCAGATTGGATAACCGAAGCAAGAGATGAATGGAAGAAGGACAAAGATGTATGGACACTCATTCAAAAGTTGCAGCAATATCCTAGTACATCTGATACATTTAGTTGAAAAATGATTCCTTATGGTACAAAGATCGCTTATATCTTTGTAAGAATTCCCAACTAAAACAAAAGATTCTTCTGGAATTGCACACTTCTCCTTTAGGAGGACACTCAGGATTTTTAAAAACTTACCACGGGGTGAAGAAAGAATTTTTTTGGGATGGCCTTAAATCTGATATTCGAAAGTTTGTGGCGGAATGTTTGGTTTGCCAGCAGAATAAAGTGGAAACAATTAAGACCACAGGACTTCTACAACCTTTATCCATTCCAAGTCAACGTTGGGAGGAGATTTCAATGGATTTTATCACAGGTTTACCTAAGTCCGAAGGAAAGAGTGTCATCATGGTGGTAGTTGATAGACTTACCAAGTATGTACACTTTTGTGCATTATCTCATCCATTTAAAGCAAGTACAATTGCTACTACATTTGTGGACGGAATTCAAAAGCTACATGGAAGCCCAAGGGTTATTGTGAGCGACAGAGATCCCATTTTTATGGGAAATTTTTGGACGGAGTTATTTTCTTGTTTGGGTACTCAATTAGCTCATAGCTCATCTTATCATCCTCAATCTGATGGTCAAACATAGATAGTAAATAAATGTTTGGAAGGATATCTTCTTTGTTTTGTATCTGATAAACAAACACAATGGGTCAAGTGGTTACCTCTCGTGAATGGTGGTATAACACTTCCTTCCATACTGCAGCAAAAATGACCCCATTTATGGCACTTTATGGATATCATCCACCATCGATCACATCATCTTTAAGGGAAAATTCGAAGGTTCAAGCGGTGGAAGATCACATCGAGCATCAGCAAGAAGTTCTCCAACTCTTAAAGGATAACCTGAATTTGGCACAAAATCGAATGAAACAACAGGCAGATCAACATCGTAGCGAGAGAAGTTTTGATTTAGGAGATTGGGTATTTTTACGACTACAACCATACAAACAAATGTCCCTCAAGCAAGCAAAGAAGGATAATAAATTATCGCCAAAGTACTATGGTCCTTACAAGGTGTTGCAAAAGATTGGTACTATGGCATACAAATTGGAGCTTCCTTCTTCTTCGCGAGTACATCCGATTTTCCATGTTTCATGCTTAAAGAAGGTTATAGGTGAAAATCTTCCAGTTCAAACAGTATTGCCAGAACTTGATGGGGAAGGGAAAATCATATTGGAACCTGAAGCAGTCATGGAAAAAAGAACTCGACAACTACGGAATCGATCAATTTCGGAGTATCTCATCAAGTGGAAGAACTTACCCACTGAAGATTCTACATGGGAGGATGAGAATTTTATACAAAAGCACCCAGAGCTACTCAAGCGTTGAGGACAACACTTTTTTTGAAGGAGAGGGGCATGTTAGGTCCCTATATTACTAGTATAGTCCCTTATTGTTGTTAGTGTAACCCCCTTATTGTTATTATGGTACCCTTGTAACCCCCATTTGTTATTATTGTGCCCTTAAATTATTATTGTTAGGTCGGCTAGGATTACATTGTGGCACACTAGGATTACATGATGGCCCCATGGACTCCTATATATAGAAAGGAGGTTTTGTAAATTGTATCATCCAAGAATTGTTCATTTATGTAATGTATTGGAGGTTGCCCCCTCGAAGTCGCTTATTTCTAAGGCGTTGATATATCTTTTCTTCTATTTTTGGAGCTGGTTACACAACAGCGAATGCTGTTCTGCAAGAGCTGAGGGCAAATGATGAGGGCGAATGATGTTCCGCAAGAGCTGAGGGCGAATGCTGAGGGTGAATGCTGTTCTGCAAGAGCTGAGGGCAAATGCTAAGGGCGAATGCTGTTCTGCAAGAGCTGAGGGTGAATGCTGAGGGAAAATGTTGTTCTGCAAGAGCTGAGGGCGAATGCTGTTATGCAAGAGCAGAGGGCAAATGCGCGCATGATATCAGACGTTAATATAGTTTTTAATAAAATAATTTTTATGTAGCACGCATATAAGTGTCGTATTTTTATGTAGCGTGCATATAAGTGTCGTTATACCGATGGCAGACAAAGCGTCGCTATTGCGATGGATGCCTCCAAACGTCGCAATTGTGACACTTAGACATTGTGTCGCACTTGTGATGTTTGGAGGCAGCTGTCGCAATAGCGACACTTTGGGGCATAGTGTCACAATTGTAACGTCTTCCTCCAAACGTTGCAATTGCGACACTTTTTCTAAGTGTCAGTATTGCGACACTTTTCTCTAAACGTCGGTATAGCGACGGTTTCGGGCGGGATTGAAAAAATTTGGGGAAATTTCCGACATTTGGTCAAAAGCGTCGAAACCAAGTGTCGGAATTTCCCCCAAATGTACTAGTGTTAGGTCCATGATCCAAATCTGATCACTTCCTATGACTCCTGTGCAGGCAATTCCCCCTACAAAATATAACCTCATTTCCCAATGCCAGAAAATGCAAACAAGTGCTATTACCACCTTTGTTATAATCCAAGTCACCTTGAGAAGATTTACTTTCAGAGCACCAAGCTATACTTGTTCAACACACATATATCTCATGGATGTCACGTGGAGGGGCTTTTAATGCCTGTGTCCCGAGCCTCACTTCCAATGTTTTCCACCCCCAACAGGGAAGATTTATCATTACTTACCATCATTGCTAATGTAATCAAGTCCTATGGGTCTATAGTAGGAGGCTAACAAGAGGTGAATTATTGGTTGGACTCTAGTATTCCCTAGTTGGGTTAAAAATGGGCTACATTGTTTCTTGTTCTCCGTGTGTGAGAGGTAATCACACAGGAGAAGGAGAATTTTAAATACCTTATTCTTTTCTCTTGACTCTCAAATCTCTAAATCTTGATTGCTTCAGATGTGGGGGTGCAATTAATCATTCCATAGAACCATGCTTAAAGACCTAAGGGATTTCCCTTCGTGTCTCTAAGGATTCCCCTAAAAATTGTTGGTCTAGGGTTACCTTTCAATTCCCTGTCAAAGTTTAGTTTTACAAATCCCTCAGAATGGGGAACAAAGTTGGATTGGTAGTCAATATTATATTTGGTAACAAATGACGACTGAGGACCCAACGTTGCAGGGGGAAGGCACAATTTTAATTAGAAATTAACCTCCGTTGTTGAAGCATAAGATATTCAATGACTTGATTTATCAAAACACCTGATTAATTTAAAATCATTCACTTACATTGACTTCCTCACATTTTATTTTGAGACTAGACACAATACAATTATGAAGGGTCATAACATAAGTAGCTTTAATGTTTGCTGCCTCTCTCCATTCATAAAATGAAATATATGAGGTCATTCACTGACATATTTCTGCCTCTAATAAATATGTCATTATAAAATTATATTACAACCTGAAATGCCTTTGAAAAATTAAAATATCAAGCTATCTACCTAATTACCAAATTGGAATAGTATATATTAAAGTTTTGTGCTTCCATAGTAACATGAATCATTGCATCAAGGATCTGTGCCTGCTTTGATGACTCTGGAATTTGACATTCAAGTCAATGTGAGTAGAAAAAAAAATTCACAGATGATATGGTCCAACGTGTTCTACTATAAAATGCATATCAATCCAAGAAGAAATGACAATTTTACCATTTAATTATGTTTATGGTAAAACAAAAAATATATCCTTGTCACCATAGTTTAGCATTACTTGCAAAATATAGGGTTAATATTTGGTGCCGTGGAACCTCATAGAAGTTAGAACCCATGGATTAAGGTCCCCACATCTATTTACCTTGGAATGCTTCTCCCCCTTAAAGCAGATCTTGTAGAGGAGGTTGCATCTACATCACTAAACTACAAGAGAACATGCTTGTGTTGAAACTAGTACATATATTAATTTTACATAAGAAATCATTAATGCTCAAATGAAATATATAAAAGTAAATTGAGATAAAAAAACTTAAAAACCAACGCTTTTTTCAAAAGCGGTAATTTTATGTACAAAACCAATGGTTGAGAATACTTTTATTAAAGGGAAAATATCAGATTTTGTAATTGTACAGTGCTTCCAAGTTACAACTCTTAGTTTTCTCATAGTTTTCTACTTGTTTAAACTAAAATTTAAACAACTACAACCATGTAAATTTGTATGGAAAAACAATATAAAATTGTGTTTCATTCTTCATGCCAACAATAAAGATAATATTTTGCATTCTTCGTGCCATCAATAAAGAAGATATATTACATCAAGCACACTATGACAATGACAAAAATGATGATATTTTTAACAAGGAACAACCAATTTCAATTGTATAGAATCTCATGCCAAACAAATTTTGTTTTGTGTTACTACAACCTATTTACAAATAAAATTTAGAAAAATGGTGAGAATAATGGGCTTGTCTCACTGTATTAAGAACAAACTAAACCTTCATCTACATGTCGCATGGAACCTAAAAGGGTTTTAAGGCTGACGAGGAAAGAGATAAGTGAGATCAACAAATAACCACAAGTGTGTGGTGGTAGGGTTAGGAGAAATAGTAGGGTCAAGAGGCAGTGTTAAGAAAAGGGGAAGAAGCAAACACACATGTGATTTCTCCCAATGCAATAGGTTGCCATCAAAGATCTGTTCCTGACATGGCCCTGCTAACCCATGTAGTGTTACGTCAAACATATGAAAACACATAAAGTATAATCCATTCCTTATAACTAATATTCACAAAATGTCACGTCAAAAATATTTCAATCTACTAATTTTGCAAGGAAAAGACTATATTATTAACCAAGATGAGGAAAAATAACATTATATTCTTGATAGTACCTCTCTTGCAATGGATCAACTAGAATGTATTATTCTCTAAAACTTACCAATTCTATACCATCTATGTTGACATCACCAACTTCTACACCCTCACTTGCCACCAACAATACATTGTTTGCGTCATCCCCGAAGTTCTTGCTATTGACGATTTTAGCTTATTGGAGTCTTGTAGGTATGCATTTTTTCCCTGCACCTGACCCTGCTCTTGCAATGAAGCATAATATGAAACCATTTCAATATCTTGATTCAAACCCGCCAAAGAAAACCAACATATCAGAAGCTCAACTTAGCACTATGTCATATGTTAATTAATGTAATTTCCTCCCAATTAATCATATTAAACATTGGATGAACATTTTTATTTAATGCCAAAAACCATGAAAATCCTCCTACAATGTGGATGGAATAAAATTTAAAACTTATAAAATAAAAATTGTGTTTCCAGCTTACACATCACACTCCATGAAGTTTCATTTTTGTCCTATGGCACTAAGATAAAGGAGATATCATATTGTCAAGCGTATATTTCAATCCAAATTACTTATGAGACATTTCACCTTTAAACAAAGATGCTCTAAATTTTATTTCAAAGACCAATAACTTTTTTCCCAATTATGGATAACCAAGTCATTTGATTTAACATAATAAAATTACTGGTCAAGGGTGCGTACATACACAAACTTAAAACTAGACCTCAATACAAATAAATGAGAGAAATAGTCATAAAACTAATGCTCAACACAGAAATAAAACAACTAACTCTAAAAAACACCCTATGTGGTCTACAATCTCAGCTTTGGAAGAACCATTTAATTTCATCTAAATATAGACATCGTTCCTGGTTGATATGAAAATACATCCCATTTTTATATAGTTGGGACCTAAAATATTCTATCCAAAATGCTCTTGAATTCAACTATATACATAATTTAAATTAAGAAGGGCGTAAGAGTTGTGATAAGAAGTCATAGTATACAAGATTGGCACTGGTAACTTCTAAGTTTTTTGAAATATGCTATTGCCATTTTGAGTTTTGGGACAGAGGAAGGCTTATAGCCCAAATAGTTATCAATTCCCATGCTTTTTTATTGAACCATTTTATCTTTAGATGATTGGTTCATATGATAGAAAAATTTGGAAGTATAACTTTGGACCTAGCTAAAGGGAACGAGACTCTCTTGTTGTCACGTTGGTCTTGGGAACTTCTAAGTTTTTTTAAATATTTTATTGGCATTTTGAGGTTTTGTATAGACAAAGTCTTATATCCCAAATATTTATTAGTTCTCATTCTCTTCTATAAAACCATTTTATTTTTGGAGGATTTTGTCATATGATAGCAGATGCTAGAAGTATAACTTTGGACCTAGTTGTTATCACTCTATAATTTATAAGGTTGGCAAGACTAAATTATAAAGAGAAATATCAAAACCACTTGAAGCCTAGGATATAGCCCTCCTAGACTTAGAGAGGTATCTCTCTATCAGATTTAGATTTGTTTTAAGCTTCTTGATATTAGGCTAGTTCAATTGATTGGGAGGGTTTTTTGTTTGATTGTTCATGGTTGAATTTTAAGGGGTTTCGCTAAACAATTCCCATTGGGCTATGGAGTCGAAATGGGCTGGGTAAATGCATCAAATCCCAGAAGGAAAGAAAGGAAAGCAAGGTGAATACTAGTGTTTATAAATGAATGGAATTATGAGATGAAGAAAAGTGCTTTCAGTAATGACTTAAGAGCAACTAAGAAATCTTAAAACATACATAAGAAGAAAACATTGAAATTGTAAAGACATCAGAATTAAGGTACTCTGAACAATAAATCTTCATCTAACCTTCCTGTTTTACAATTAGAATTTTAAATGACATACATGGAAATATTACAGTGGAAAATATTAAACGTGAATAAGGAAGAACATCACCAAGACAACACAATACATGAATATTGCAGACTGATCTCTTTATTGATGCTCTAGCTTGAAAAATTACAAGTACTGGAAATGAAAACTGCTTACAAAACCAGGGTCCAACACCTATTACTGAATAAAAAGATACATTTAAAATACTTGCAATTGATTGTCGTTATCAGAAGGGAATCAGTTCTTTTATTACAACATAACTAAAACTTGACCTGTGCGTCTCATGCATGGACACATTGTGACAATTTTTTCAACGGATGGCTAAAGTCACTATGAAACCACCATTGAGTGTAGTGAACCTTTTAGGAGATATCTAGAGTCCTTGTGAAGCAATTTGTTCTGTGTTGTAGCGAGCTGTTGTACAGGAAAATGGGACATTGTGGGATCGTTCTGATAAACAAGATCTGCTAACATGGATAGTTTGCTGAGCTGCCTATTTGGTCACCATGATCAGTTGTCATCTCCCCTGGAGTCTACATATATTTTCCCAATTATCTGGAGTCAGAATCTTAGTTCTATTCATCTTTCGATAGACTTCATCAATCTCGGTGTACTTCACGAACTTTGGCCTCAATTGAAAAATGTGCTTAATCTCATGTTGTATGACGCCATCGTTGCTGATAACTTCATAAAATGCTTTCCTTGTCATAATGTTTTCATGTTTGTTTGCTTGGATGTGTATTTCGAGATCTCTGTGAGCCTTTTTACATAATCTGTCCTAGGTATCATCTTATCATTGATAAAAAATAAGGCAACCCCTTTTTTTTCAGTGGCTCAATTCTATTGAAAAATATACTTACGCCAATCTCCAGCTAATGGCATCTTTCTTCTAGCTGTGTAACCAGACTCTTTTTGTTCAACACCCTTTTTACCTCAAGTATAGTGGTTTTTATGTCTGCCACTTCCAGTTGTTCCAATTCCCGCCTGCTTTTAGAATTTAGAAATCTGATGATGTTGTTGGAAGTTTGGGGCTTATCCCCAAGTTCATAATTTTCTTTTCTAATGGAAACTTCCACCAACTCGATTAAATCCCTCTATTCAAAAATATCATTCATGGATTCATTCATAGAATCAATTATATCCAACAAAATAATTTGTTTGAGTCTTCCTACCATGCTTCCAATCGAGGACTCCTGAAGGGACTTCTGCAAATGTTCAATTCAATTTTTACTGATCTGTAATTCTGAGGCATGTGCTAAATATTTCCTTTTCAGCTGCTCTTATAGGTTGCTGAGATGATCCTGCAACTTCTTAATTTCTATTTTCTGTAAGGACATGTTCTCCATTTCCTTCTTCTGGTGTACTTGTTGTTTATGTAGATGTTGGAATCAATGTAATAGGGATTGTCTGTAGTGGAATCATGGCCTTAGTTGATTCTTTCGCTGCTCCCTTCACTACATCTCTTATTTCTTTCTGCCTTTATTTTATCATTTTCTCCATCTCACCCTCCATTTTCTTAAGTTTTTATGCTTCTTCAACGATCAATTGCAATATCTCTACCTTCTGTGTTTCATTGGCTTCTATCTCCTTGGAAATAGGGTCTTCTGTCACTAGCATCTTGAGTTGTCTCTTCAAAGAAGCTATGTCTGCATTCTTTTTCCTTACCAGTGTTTCTGCCACTACTAGGTTCAATAGATCATACCCAATTTTCATTACTAAATCCTGCAGGGATTTAATCTTTGTGTCTTTGGCCGTGGAAGAGATCATTTCCATCTTTAGTTGTGACTGTGTGTTGGACAAAGTAACCTGAAACTTTGAGAGACTTATAGCTGTACTGGTCAAGGTGGAGGAGACCATCTCTCCAATCTACTTGTGCATGTCCATTTGGTCTATAGGATGGATATGTTCTATATCAAACTCAAAGGAGGTCTTCTTGTAGTCTGTTGCACCTTTGTGCTGAGGAATTTGTTCATCCAAGAATGCCATCCTCATTCTTCCCTTATCAGAATCAAATGCTGATAGAAGTCTACTTTGGGAGTTGCTTGTTTTTTTCTAAGATTTTTTATATGTGTTGGTCTTGAGAACCTCGTTCCTTCTTTTTATTTCTTTGAATGTTTCATATATATCTTCCTCTTCTTGCATTGCAGTGGATGTAGGAGTCTACACATTTTTCAATTAGAAAGGAACAGTGGCAGAGGATGTTGAGAGAATTGTTTGGCCACCTGCAAGAGATGAACCTGGTGAATCTCTGATTGTGATGACAGTTTGCTGGTCCTTCTCACTGCCCTGGTAAAAGTACATGTGGATTTGGGCCCTCTTCCTATATTCCATTTTGAATTATTTAGTGGATGGATCAATATCCATGTCTATTCAATCCTCCCAGGTCCTCTTGATTCCTATCTCCTCTTCGGGCTCCTTTCCTTTGTCATCTTGAACTTCTACAACTTTAATTTCTTGTGGAGTTGGTGCTTGAATTCCTAAAGTAGAGATGACTTGCTCTTCTACCTCCTGGAGTGTGTTCGCCACCCATTCTTCTTTGTTCATATATTGTTCTATCTCTAATCAGTGAGTATGAATGTAGGGTGTGGACTTGTTCTCAACCCTCTTCTTGGAGATGATCCCTATTGGATCATAGGACCAAGTGAAGCTATGTGTGAACTTAATCACCTTCAGCATTTTATCTGCCTCATCCCCTGCTCCTCTGTTGTTGAAAATAGATGGACCAATTTGTGATTTTATCTTGAATTGTGACTTCTTCTTGACAGAGACAAAATTAACCTCATCTGCATTTATCATTTGTCTGATATATTCTAGTGCAAATATTCTCATAGCGAGGTACTTGGGCAATTTGTATGGAGCCAATTCACTGCCATAAACTCTGACCTATGTGTAGTTTTGGTAGAGGTACCAATCAGTTGTCCTAATATGATCTGTCAACTGCATCACCTTCTTGATTTCCTCACTGATCCTTGGCTCTGTGGTACTACTGAGTGCAATGATTGCAGGATGAAAAAATAGGTATTCAAACTCTTGTAGGAATAGCTTTTCTTCTCCTTCATCAGTAAATTTGTCCATAAAATTATAGATTGGGATTGAGAGTTAGCATTCTTCTTCATCATATCAAATTAGAACATGTTGGATTGAAAATAAGCGAACATGTACACCAACAGAGAGGTGTATTTGAATACCTCTTATGTGTGGAATTTCGAGAACCGATCATGGATTGCATCAACAAGAAACTCAGCATAGTTGAACATAACAGTGGGCTTAGCATCTGAGGAGAGGATAGATAAGAAACTAATACTGGCTTCATTTACCCACTGATAATTGTGGTACCCCAATAATTAAGAAAAATGGATGATGGATATGGGGGATTCTTGGTAGGCATTGGTGTATTGGTGGCCATGAATAATTCTAAGGTTTTGGCCCTGCTAGTGGAATCTAGCTATTATTATAGCTCTAAAAGGGCCTCATATGAAAAAGGGATAGTGTTCTCAACAATGGGGACTTGCATCATCTCTTGAATGGATGGGGCATTTATGTAATATAAATTTTCTCCTGCAAGGTTCACTAGGGCTCTCCATTCACTGTCATAGTGTGAGTGGCATTTTCTGATTAGATTAGGGAAGCTATGGGTTCTGGGAAATATGTAATAAGGAAAATTGTTTCTCTAGAGGCCTATATCATCGACTTATTCAAGGAATTCATCCTCAAGGCAACAATAGACATTGAAAAAATCAGAGTCAAACTCAGTCTTGAGGATCTTGTAATGTCTATCAGTCAGGGGTATGTGATCTAAGTCTACCTGAGGATAGACCATGGGATTGAAAGGTTGCTGATTTGCCTTTGGAGGCATCTTATGTCTTCTGCGATTCAATTCTCGGTCTATAATGAAGAATGGGATGACAAAAGGGGGAACATAGAAAGGAAAATTGCCATAGAACAGAGCTTGGGGAAGGGAAAAATTAAAATGAACAGGGGGCAGAGTTATAATAGAACCATGATCGGAACTATGGAGACCTGATGATTTCTCTTGGATAAGTGCAACCCTTTCCTAATTGCGGTTCTATGTGACTCACCTGCGCATTTGAAAATCTGTAACATCTTTGACAATATTCAGCAGAGTAAACTCTACTTCTATGTCAATTTTGAGATTTTATCACTATGATTAGGTGGTCATTCATTAGGTGAGGGCCCGTTGGATAACGGACTGGCCATTAATGGTGCAATGGCTGTGTCGGAAGAGGTGATGGGATTGGATGGAGGAAAAGGTGGGAGTGAACGTGGCACCAACAGTGTAGATAATGGTCAACAGGCGTGATGGTATTGTAAAACAACAAAGCCATTTTCGGAGGGGGGCACGAGCAGTGAGTGGTAATGGAATGGGGAGGTGTGAAGAGCTATAGGTGTGAAACGTAGTAGAGCAGGTAGTGATGGATACAGCCCATTTCGGACCCCCCCCCCCCCCTTTGTTAATTTTCGACGGCTGAGGGGCCGGGGGGCGACGAAAAGAAACAAGGATCACCGGATATGGGGTGAAGAGCAGAGATGGAAGATAAGGTGGAGGTCATTTAACATGGAGGGGATGTGCGATGTGGTGGTAGGGGAAGGGTAATTTGGTAAGGAAGTTTAATGACTTCATGGGTTCCAAATTCGAGGCTATCAAATGAGGTGAAAGCTCGAAGAACTTCTAGAAGTCACTAGAGGTTGGGAAGATTCCTGGAATCCAATGAAACATTCGCTCCTAGTTGACCAACGCACTTTAAAGTGGGCCTATATCCTCTACTACACATCCTTGCATGGTAGTATATGCTCTGCAAAGTAGTTATAGTTGTCTAGGGGTGCGTTTATGGCTCAATGGGGCACTTAAACTAGCATCTAGCCAGTGAAAATTTCATGAAGGAAGACCACCAATGTAATGAATTGTTTAGGGCATGTAGCAACCAATTTAGAGTATGATAGATGTAGAAATTTTAATACAAATTATGTATTTCCTGGATTATCTTTATCTAACAATTATATGCCATTGTTAAATACAAAATCACTTCTAAAAAAATCTTGCGGAATTTAAAACAGGATCACCAATTGCAATATCAAGGAGAAAGATCAATCACACATAACACAGATGTTTTTACCAGGAAAGAATAAAGCTAAAAAACCCACTGTCATGTATTATTTATATATCATGGATCATGAAACAATCTCATACAAATCTCTAATCCAAGAGCTCTCAGTACAATATACAATCGTCTCACACTGTATTGCAGAAATTGGCAAATGCCTTAGCCAAATGTCTGCCTCACAAAAACCTGCCTCCACTATGCAATCCAAGATGATTAAAAAAACCAATTCAATGAAATAATTCCCTCCTTGACTGCGCAATCCTCATGAGCATATCCAATGTGTGTTTGGCTTGCTTCAGTGCAACCCAATATAGTACAATTTATAGTCAATTGTCCCTTTCACCTACATCTCAACTGGGTCTCCACTGGATCTGACATGCATGTAGCTAACAGTAGTAGATATTTAGTTGCATGTGAGACCACTGATTGTGAATTAATTAATAATTAATTCATTGATCTCTCACTAGTGTATCTTCAGTTACAACTAGCACAACTGAGTTTAACTCACTTAACTAAGTTCAACTACTTTATAACTCACATAACTACACATACAACTCTATTACAACTTCGAATCACTCAGTTACAACTAAGTCCACTTGCATGTCCCACCAACCAACCTTTGAACTCGAAATTACTTCAGCTAATTGGTTTTCCACTTCACTTAACTGATTCCAAGTGCTCCATGAGAATAGATTAATATTTATTGTCCAACTATTATTAAGGGATAATAATAGTCGACATGCATTTATAAATATACATGTGATCTATAAATAGAACTTGCACATACATATAAAAATAGAACATCGTCTCTAAATATAATTTTCTCACCATCTAAATAGACATCATCTATAAATAGAAATTTCTCATCCATTCTAAAAATAAACTTCCACCTAAAAATAGCTTGAGGCTCCATCCTAGTGTAGGTGCTTAATTTTCACTAGGATCTTCTTGTTGAATATCAACACTCCCTCTCAACAAGAAATGGATTATCCTTCACCCTAATCCTGTCTCTATGGTATTCGAATTTGCTCCTGGTGAGCACCTTTGTCAGAATATCTGGATCCTGATATTCCATAGGAATGTACTGAAGCAACATGATCTTTTGTTGCACACAATCTCTGATATGATGATATTGGATATCTATATGCTTAGATCTATCATGAAACACATTATTAATCGAGATTTTAATGCAAATATGATTATCACAATGAATCATTGTCGGACCTAAATGAGAACCAAACAAACCATTCAGAATATTTCTCATCTAGATAGCCTCACATGTAGCTTGAATTGTTGCTATGTATTCTGCTTCTGCTGAACTAAGTGCCACAGATCTTTGTTTCCTGCTGTACCAAGAAACAGTTATAGATTTGATACCAAAGATCCCCCCTGATGTGCTCTTTCTGTCCGTTGGGCTTCCCGCCCAATATGCATCCGTGAAGCCATGAAACTTCACCTCATTCGTCTGTCTGTAACATAAGACATAATCATATGTGCCCCTCAGGTATCTCAAGACATGCTTTCCCGCCTTCCAAAAGAGCTTGGTAGGATTAACCATCGCTTGAATAAGTTGGTTCACCACATAGCATATGTCTGGTCTTGTATTCACTAAATAAATTAGCAAACCCACTAACTATCGATAGATAGTAGCATCCACTACCTCTCTAGATGTAGTGTCCTCTTTCCTCTAGTTTCCTAGAAGAGGAGTATCCATGGGTTTGCAACCCTGCATGTGAAACTTACCTAGTATCTCCCTTACATACTTTCCTTGAGACACAAAAAGTTCACCATCTCGCTGCCATATTTCCAATCCATGGAAATAATGAAGGAGACCCATCTCCTTCATCTCGAACTCCTTTGCAAGGTCTTCCTTGCATGAGTGTATCAACTGCTCATCACAAAATAGTATTAAATAATCAACATAAAGAACGATGATTAAAATCTTACCCTCCACCACAATTTGGTATAGGTTTGCATCCGCCTTACTCTTGGTGAAGCTAAGTCCAGTAAAATATCTGTCTATCCGAGTGTACCAAGCACGGGGTGCTTGCTTTAGCTCATACAACACTCTTTTGAGTCTGCACACATGTGACTCGCTACTAAAGATCTCAAATCCTTCATGTTGCTCAATGTACACCTCTTCCTTAATGATCTCATTGATAAACGCAGTATTCACATCCATTCGATGAATCTGCTAACCCATCTACACTGTGAGATCAAGGATGGTCCTTATGGAAGAATACCGTGTGACAGGTGCAAAGGTTTCTTCATAATCAATCTCCTCGATTTGTGAGAAGCCCCGGGACACAAATATGGCCTTGTATTTCTCAACACTCCCATCAACATCTTGCTTTACCTTATAGATCCATCTTGAACCTACCACTAATTTATCAACCGGCCTTGCAAAAATTTCCCAAACACTGTTTCTAAAAATGGAGTCATACTCCTCCACCATTGCATCAACCCATGTGGGCTCCTTCACTGATTCTTGAAAGGAAGATGGCTCAGTCATAATACATTTTCTCATGAGAGCCATGTATCTAGTAAATTGGTTAGTAGACTGTCTTTGTTTGTGCTGTGAAGTAGGGGCTCCTATATTCTGCGTAGCATCAAGTCTTAGCCTCTTAGCTTCTATGGTACACCTTTTGCTAGTTCTGATGTTTGGATCTGCGTGAGTGGACTCCTCTACTCCATGAACCTCCTCCTGTGGCTGATCCACATCTAGAGACTCATCTTTGGGAACCAATAATTCCTCCTCCGCATGCAAGTCCAACTCCCTCTCAAGCGACAACCGCATGGATTTCCCCTCAACGAATTTTATATCTCGTCGCATAATATTAATATTACTATTAGGAAAATACACACGATAATTATGGGGTGTTTCTTTGTACCCCAAAAATATCCCAACTTTAGAAATCGGCTCCAGGTTCTTTCGGGCATTCTTGATCACATGCACATAAATAGATGAGCCAAAAATCTTAAAGTGAGAAACATCCAGTTTCTTACCAGTGAAAGCTTCTTCAGGTGTACTCATGCCAAGTACTCTATGAGGACAACGATTTTTCACATAAACCGTTGTGTTGCATGCTTCCACCCACAAATGCATTGGTAGGCCCTGATCATGCAGCATTGCTCTTGTTGCACCCATGATCGTTCTGTTCTTCCTCTCCACGAACCCATTTTTTTGTGGTTTATGAGGCACTATGAGTTCTCTTAGAATTATTTCTTTGCTGCAGAAGTCTTTGAATTTGTTATGGATGTATTCTCCACCATTATCGCTCCTCAGATCCTTCACTTGCTTCCTCGAATCTTTCTCCACCAATGCCTTAAACTCATAGAACTTTAAGAATGTTTGATCCTTCTTCTGCATGAAGAAGATCCAGCATTTACGAGAAAATTCATCAACAAAAATAACATAATACATGTGTTTTGTTGTTGAAGTAATCGAGAATTGTCCACAC
The DNA here is from genome assembly GCA_034641835.2 of Pinus albicaulis. Lineage (NCBI taxonomy): Eukaryota > Viridiplantae > Streptophyta > Pinopsida > Pinales > Pinaceae > Pinus > Pinus albicaulis. Next base: position 1,015,048,907 of record CM076582.1, on the reverse strand, counting down.
ACATATGTGTGAACTCTCTCCAGGATTACCGAAGCACGGTTCTCCTTTTCATGAAAGGTGGACTTTACATACTTCCCCATGGTGCAACCCTTGCACTAATATAATTGAGCAAGTGTTCCCATTGGATGTCCAATAGATATTTGCTGCATGACTTTCAAGGCTCCATGATGAAGATGGCCCAATCGCCTATGCCATAATTCTCCCTCATCTAGGCTCACCACTTTTTTTGCCTTGCCCATCATGGCAGCGCATCCATCTACCTCCAGCTTGTAGACATTCTTAACTTGAATCCCTATCCTCTTGGCTTGACCCATTTTTTTATGTCACAGGAAAGCTTTTCCATTGTTGAAAATAATGTCATAGCCTTTGTCCTCCAACATTGCGATTGAGACCAAGTTTTTCTTCAGACCTGGAACATGCATAACATCTTTCAATTGAAATGGTATACCTGACTCCCTCTCAAAGGTAATGGTACCAATTCCGGTCGCACTGTATCATCCATCGTTGCCCATCTCTATATGCATTTGGAGATATTTCTCCTCCAAGTCACTGAAAAGCTCCTTATCTTCCATCATGTGGAAGGAAGCACCACTATCTAGATACCACACCGATCCCAATGCACTTGACACCATGAATTTGATCAAAGAGAAATCAAGTTCAAATTGCGAGGCAAGGACCTCACTAGCTGCAGCTCCAGCAGCCTTCTTGTTCTTCTTCTTCGATGGACAGTTAGTGGCGAAATGCCGATGTTCATGACAGTGAAAACACTTCACCTTGGATAGATCCAACTTCTTGCCTTTAGACTCGAATTTTGAATGGAATTTCTTCCCCTTCCTTTTCCTTGCCTTGGTAGCCAAAGCAAAATCCTCTTCATCATCATGTTTTGATGAAGAGCCATCTCTGGTGTTTCGCCTGAACTCCTCCTGCACTAAATCCGACCATAGTCATTCCCAATCCAACAGTTTTTCCCGTCCGTTGACAGAGTCTTCATAATTTTTCCAACTCTTAGGAAGTCCCAAGAGAGCCAATTCAACAAATCATCATCAGCAACATTGATTCCCACATTCCCCAGTTCATCCCGACATTCAAAAAATTTTGTGAGATACTTTGGAACATTGTCGACCTTTTCCATCTTGATCTTTCTGATTTTGTCCTTTAGCGCCAATTTCCTATGGTCGTTGCTGATTTGGAAAAGATCCGTTAAAGCCTTCCACATAGCATATGGAGTGGCTTTCCCATGAAGGCTTGAGACAATGTCGTCTCGTACACCTTCCAACACAATCCTTCTCACCTTCGCCACGTTATTTTGCCATGCCTCAATTAATGCAACATTCGTTGAAGTGGTCTTAGGAACATCACTGTCGATGAATTCCTTCAAGCCATTATCTTAGGGTCGCCTCCATCATGTCCTTCCAGGCAATGTAGTTCGAGCTGCCCTAGATTTCACACTCTAGCCACAAGCCATTAAAAGCCATTTTGATGTTTACTCAATTGTAGCACAAAGAAATTCTTGTAGTAAATCCAAATTGTTTCCACCAACAAACTCAGCTCATGCTTCAAAATTGCAATCTTCTATACTCTGATACCATGTAAAAATTTTAATACAAATTATGTATTTCTTGGATTCTCCTAATCTAACAATTATATGCCACTTTTAAATACAAAATTTCTTCTACAAAAATCTTTCGGAATTTAAACACGATCACCAATTGCAATCTCAAGGAGAAAGATCAATCACACATAACGCAAATGTTTTTACCGGGAAATCACAAAGCTAAAAACCCTACTATCATATATCAGGTATATATCATGGATCATGAAATAATCTCATACAAAACTCTAATCCAAGAGCTCTTAGTACAATATACAATCGTCTCACACTATCTTGAAGAAATTGGCAAATGCCTTAGCCAAATTTCTGCCTCACAACAGCCTGCCTCCACTGCGCAATCCAAGATTATTACAAAGACCAATTTGATGCAATCATGCCCTCCTTGACTGCGCAATCCTCATGAGAATATCCAATGTGTGTTTGGCTTGCTTGAGTGCAACCCAATATAGTACAAATGATAGTCAAGTGTCCCTTTCCCCTACATCTCAATTGGGTCTCCAGTACTGGATCTGACATGCATGTAGTTAACATTAGTAAATATTCAGTTGCATGTGAGACCACTGATTGTGAATTAATTAATAATTAATTCACTAATCTCTCACCAGTGTATCTTCAGTTACAACTAGCACAACTGAGTTTAATTCACTTAACTGAGTTAAACTACTTTACAACTCACATAAGTACACATCCAACTCTGTTACAACTTCGAATCACTCAGTTACAACTAAGTCCACTTGCATGTCCCACCAACCAACCTTTGAACTCTAAATTCCTTCAGCTAACTATTTTTCCACTTCAGTTAATTGATTCCATGTGCTCCATGAGAATATATTAATATTTACTGTCCAACTATTATTAAGGTATAATAATAGTCAACATGCATCTATAAATAGACATGCGATCTATAAATAGAACTCACACACACATATAACAATCACCATCCATAAATAGGCATCATCTATAAATCGAATTTTCTCATCCATTCTAAAAAGAGACTTCCACCTAAAAGTAGCCTGAGGCTCCATCCTAGCATAGGTGCTTAATTTTCACTAGGATCTTCTTGTTTTCCCTCAACAATAGACCCTAATGAATATTGATCTATGTTCTGGGATGATGCCCAAATCGACCTGTAACAAACCTTGTAGGTTTTGGAATTCTAAGAGTAGCAACACTTCCATCTTTATAGATGTGAGTGGTAGGCGTCCTTGTTGCCATAATTTTACTTTCAATTTTTTTTGCCAACATGAATGCCTTCTCCAATGAATCAAGTTCCCAAAGGCAAACCTCATGTTAGATGTTATCCTTTAAAGTCCCTATGAAGACATCAATCCTGTATTCCTATGGAATATCAGTTACCCTTATATTCAATTTTTGGAAGTCCTCAGTGTGCTCCACCATTGAACCCTTTTGTTTGAGATTTATCAATTGGATAAAGAAGGTGTTTCTCTTTGTATCCTCATAATGTGCTATCGTTTCCTCCGTAAAAATTGACTAAGTGACAATTTTTTTATGAGAGAAAAGCCATCGATACCGTACAAATGTATTTTGTTTTAAATACAAAGTTGCAATTTGTAACTTTTGTGTGTTTTTCACATTATGGAGATCAAAATATTGCTCCATCTGTAGTATCCATGTTTCGGAATCATTTCCATCAAAATTCCTCATATCGATCTTTAGAATATGATGGGTCTTGAATCCAACATTAGAGTTTATGAAATCACGATTAAAATTTATTTTTTTACCATCATTTGTTTCCTCTACTACCTTTTCACCATTAGGAATCATTTCACGTATCAACTTTGTCAAACCTTCCTTCAAACCTTCCATGTCTACTTTTAGATCATTCTTCATGTCTTCCATGTTATCTTCCATGTCATCCATATTAGCTTCCATGTCATCCAACATTACCTCCATATCATTCTTCAAACCATCCATCTTACCTTCCATGCCTTTCTTCAAGCCATCCATCTTATCTTCCACGCCTTTCTTCAAAACTTCCATTTCATTTTTTGTTACTCTTTGCGAGAGAGAAAGTTGTTGTACTTATTCTTGTAATTTTGATATATCATGCTGCACTTCTTCCTCTTCATGATTCATAGTAGAGCCTTCTGAAGGCTTAATGGGTGTTGAATTCTGGGGTCATTTTAGAACCCAATATGGATATATATGCTTCAATAAACCCTTGGAATCACTTCAAACTGATTTTTCAAACAAGACTTATGCAATTTGAAAAACAAATACACACATTTTACTTGCTTTTGAGGAGCTCGATATTGAAGCTGGTGTATCTCTATAATTTTATATCCCCGAGATTCTATCTTCGGTAATTTAGTATCCCTCTTAATATTCTTTCCAATGCCACAGGTGTGACCTAATTTGGATTCTTCAAGGCAAAGTTATGCCCAGTCTCCCAAAATGACCTAATTATGGACTGGTTCAATAGAGAAAAATTGTACAACATGCCACGTGTCATTGTTTCCTCCTTCAAATTTGAAATAGAGACATAGGAAGCTATAGTCTATTTCATTTCGACCACTTTTCACAGAATTCCAATTTGATGCTCAGAGATAGGGTTATGCCGATTGTCCCAAGGTCATCTCTTTGAGATGAAATTTGGGAGCCTACAAAATCCCTAACTTCCACAGATCATATCTCCGAAAATATTTCTAACCTAGATCTGAAATTTTTACACAATGTTCCTTGGGATTTCTTCGTAAATGGATTTTTTTTTTTTTAGCTTCTGAACCTTCATAGAAAAAATTTTATAGTAAACATTCCACGATGACCTATTTGAAGTTGCGAAACCCTAGAATCCAAAGCTCTGATACCAAATGTTATGAAACCAGCTCCCAAAATAGAATAAAATAGAGATCAACGACTTAGAAATCAGCCACTTCAAGGGGGGAACCTCCTTTACATTACATAAATGAAAAATTCTTGGATGATACAAATTAAAAAACCTCCTTTCAATATATAGGAGACCATAGGGTCACAACATAATTGTAGCTGACCTAACAATAATAATGTAAAGGCACAACAATAACAATAGTGGGATTTTATGGGGCACAATAATAACAATATGGGGACTATAGGGGTACAAAAATAATAATAAGGGGCCTACACTAATAATAATAAGGTACTACACTAGTAATATAGGGACCTAACATCCACGTTCGACGATTCTAGCCTTCCTATCATCCCCTAAGAAGGCATCACCAACATCATACTTCTCATACTCGCAAAACCACTCCCTATGGGGAGTGAAGTGAAAGGATGCACTTGAGTCAATCAACCATGCCTCGTGATCTACATGTGTATTTGAATAAGAAGCCAAATACACATCCCCACATTCAACTGAGGTGGTTTTCGCCTCTGCAAAAGGAGAATCATCAGATCCCTTTCCTCTCTTAGGAGCTTTATATCTACAATCCTCTTTGAAGTACCCTTCCTTTCCACATTTTCAACACACCTTTATAGACTTTCCTGGAGATTTAGATATCCCTCTAGATTTAGATCTCCCACTCGTGAACTTATTTTTGTTTCTGTTATGGGACCGTCCTCATACAGACAAGGCATCTGCATTTTGGCCCTCCATATTTTTCCGTATCATTTCCTCCGACATCAAGGCTGAGACTATTTCATCAAAATTCAAGGTAGTTGTATTGCTACCTGTTGCAAAAACTAGACTATCCCACGAATCTGGTAGAGAACATAACAAATTGACGCACTTATCTTTATCTAAGATTTTAATATCAACAAATGAAAACTGACTTTCCACAGTATTGAAGGTATTCAAATTCTCTATCACCAAGTCTCCATCCTTCATCCTCAGGTTATACAACTTTTCCACAGGAACAATTTATTCACCAGAGACTTAGATTGGTACAGAGTCCCTAACTTGTCCCACAAAGCCTTCGTCGTAGCTTCCCCAGATACATTCAACAATACATAATCTAAGATACATAACCATATTGTGTTACCTGCCTTCTGATCCAGCTTGACCAGTCTTCATCTGACATTGTCATTTGTTTAGTACCTAGATCTAACGTGATGCACTGATATTTATCCACCTGCAGATCCTCCATATTGAGCTTCCACAACTCAAAAATCTGACCATTAAATTTCTTGATCTCTATCTTTCCACTACTCGCCATCTTCTTTCACCGCAAGAATTTATCCTACAGATCTCCCACTGAACCGGGTCTACCATAGGCCCAAGAAAAAAACCCCTTAGTAGTAATGACGTCCCTTTGAAGCCAAAACAACTCTGATACCAAATGTAGGTTTTAACCCTGTACATAAATTATCTGCAATAAAATTCTTAAAAATAGAAAAGAAACAATAGTGAGAGCATAAAACATAAAACAAATATACATAGAGATTTTCCCTTGGATTCAAAATTGAGACTACTAGCTTGATTTTTCATTATATTACTTTCAATATATATATATATATATATATATATATATATATATATATATATATATATATATATATATATATATATATATATATATATATGTAAAATCATTCATAAATCCCAATCCATAACCCTCAATTAGAACATAATCGTAGTTCCTTTGACCGGATCTACAAAATACCATGAGCAGAAATACATCATTCCCAAAACCATGTGAAAATCCATGCAAAAAACCATAGGCGAGTCTTCCCACCTAATATAGGGTCCAAAAAAAAACTCTCGGGACACTGCCCCAGACCCTATACAACGGGGGCTACACCCCCCTTCTGAACCCCCTGTTGTCCCTACTTCTAGTTGCGGAAAGAATATAACACACACCCAAAAAATTTAAGAGTAAAGTAAATATATATGGGGAGAGGTGGGAAAAGGAGAGAGATTGAGTGAAATAAATAGGGAAAACCAACATATGAACACATAGAGCATAGGGTGGGGGAGTGGGAGAGGGAGAGGGAGGGAGTGAGAGAGAGAAAGGGGGGAAGTGAGACAGAGAGAAGAAGAGGGGAATGGATATAGATGCATGGTTAGAGAGGAGAGAGAGAGAGAAGAATAGAGAGAGAATGAGAGAGAGATAAAGAGAGATAGGGGAAGGGGTGAGAGAAAGAGAGAGAAGGAGGGAGTGAGGATTGGAGACAGAGAAAGATAAAGCGATAGGGAGAGAGAGATATATCTAGAGAGGGATTTTTGTGAAGGAGGGACTAAGGAAGGGAGGTATGGATAGGGAAATAGAGGAAGGGAAAGGGGGGAATGGGGTGAAATAGGTCAGAGAGAGAGAGAGAGAGGGAGAGAGAGGGGAGGAAAGAGAATGAAAGAGGAAGGGATATATAGAGATAAGAGTTGGAATTGTGAGAGAAAGAGGGGGGGATATGAGGAGAGAGTGAATGATTGAGTGAAATTAAAAGAGTGAGGGGGGAAAGTGAGATAAAGAGTGTGGTAGAGAAATAAGGGGGAGTGATGGACGTAAATAGAGATAATGAAGGTTGTTTTGAAGGAGAGATTAATAGAGGGAGGGTGGGAGGAATACATAAAAAGAGGAAGGGAGAGGGAGGAAGATGTAGGGAATGGGGGGACAGAGAGAGAGAGAGAGAGAGAATTCAATTTTAGAGAGTTAGGGTGGAGGATAGAGAGAGATGATTCCATTTTATAGAGTTAGCATGAAAGTTAGAAACAATGTCACTTTTAGGTTTCTACACAAACACACACACGGGTGACAAAAGTTTGCACATGATTTAGGAATGCATACACATTCGTAATAGTGCATACACACTCTTAAGTGAAATATGCATGCACTTGTACCAACAAACAACAAGTGAGGAATGTCAAGGGATGAAGGAAGGTCATTAATGGTTAGGAACAATAATCTCAATTAAAATTTAATTACTAAATAAATTATTGAACCAAAAAATGATATGTTACTCTATCATGTTTATGAAACCATTTTCCCAACTTGGCTTTAATACTATGTAAAAATTATTATTTCATAGTGTTTGTATTCTTATATCTACCTTGATATGCTAGGGAATACTTTCAAGGCCTATTACAATATAAACACAAGGTACTATTGTTTTAAATCACTACCAACCCAAATTATAATAACATTATATATATATATATATATATATATATATATATATATATATATATATATCTTGATTGTAAGCTCTGTAGGTCATCTTCATTCATTCATTCAAAAGTAGGTTACAACCATGAAAGATGTTTAGTGGCTTCAACCTTCCCAATGGGAAACCAGATCTGTTGGCCACTGAAACACATTATAACCTATCCAAAATTGTTAGGTCCCTATATTACTAGTGTAGTCCCTTATTATGTTAGTATATCCCCCCTTATTATTATTTTTGTACCCCTGTAACCCCTATATTGTTATTCTCGTGCCCTTACATTATTATTGTTAGGTCGGCTAGGATTACATTGTGGCCCCATGGACTCCTATATATAGAGAGGAGGTTTTGTCATTTGTATCATCCAAGAATTGTTCATTCATGTAATGTATTGAAGGTTTCCCCCTTGAAGTGGCTTATTTCTAAGGCATTGATATCTCTTTTATTTTATTTTTGGAGCTGTTTTCTCAACATTTGGTATCAGAGCTTTGTATTCTAGGGTTTGCTGCTCCAAATAGGTCATTTTTGAATTTTCACTATAACATTTTTTCTACAAAGTTTCAAAAGCTGAAATTTTTAGATTACAAAGCCGAAATTCTGAGGAACATCGTTGCAAATTTTTAGAGCTTGGCTCACAATATTTTCAGAGATATGATCTATGGAAGTTAGGGCTTTTTGTAGGCTCCTGAATTTAACCTAAAAATGGCATTGCGAAATTTTCTCTATAAATATTTTTATACAAGGTTTCAGAAGCTGAAATTTTCATAGAGCGAAGCCGAAAGCCTGAAGAACCTGTTGTGAAACTTTTAGATCTTGGTTCGTAAGATTTTCAGAGATATGATCTGGTGAAGTTAGGTCTTTTTCAGGCTCTCGAATTTCATCTCAAAGAGGTGATCATAGGAAAATATTCATAACTCTCTGTCTGAGCATCATATTGGAATGTTGTAAAATGTGGCCTCAAGTACACAGACTTTAGTTTTGTGTCTATCAAGTTTAGAGCCAAAGGAGGAAACAGTGACACGTGGCAAGTCATACAAGTTCGCTCTACTGAGCCAGTCCATAATTAGGTCTTTTTGGGAGATTGGACATAACGTTTTCTTGAATAATCCAAATCATGTCAGACCTATGGAATTCAAAAGAAGATTCAGAGGGCTACTTGAGGGCCGAATTTCAGATATTGAAGATCTGAAATCACAGAAATAATTTAGTTTCAATATCGAGCTCCTCAAAATCAAGAAAAAGGTGTGTATTTGTTTTTTCAAATTGCATAAGTCTTGTGTGAAAAATCAGTTTGAAGTGATTCCAAGGGCATATTGAAGAATAGATATCAGTATTGGGTTCTAAAATGCCACCTAAAAATAATTCCATACCAATTAAGCCCTCAAAAATTTATACTATGACGCATGAAGAGGAAGAATTGCAGTATGGGATATCAAAATTACGGTACCAAGTGCAACAAATTTCGATCTTACGAAGAGCAACTGAAGATGACATAGATGGTTTAAAATCAGAAATGGAGGATAATTTGGATGGTTTTAAGGATCAAATAAAATCTAATATGGATGATAAAGTAGTGGAAGATCACATCGAGCATCAACAACAAGTTCTCCAACTCTCAAAGGATAACCTAACTTTGGTGCAGAATCAAATGAAACATCAAGAAGATCAACATCACATTGAAAGAAGTTCTGAAGCAGTCACAAAAACAAGAACTCAACAAGTACGATCAATTTCAGAGTATCTCAACAAGTGAAAGAACTTTCCTGTAGAAAATTCCACATGGGAGGATGAGAATTTTATACAGAAGCATCAAGAAATAATCAAGTGTTGAGGACAACACTTGTTTGAAGGAGAGGGGCATGTTAGGTCCCTATATTACTAGTTTAGTCCCTTATTATGTTAGTATAGCGCCCCTTATTGTTATTTTTGTACCCCTGTAATCCTTATATTGTTATTATTGTGCCCTTACATTATTATTATTAGGTCGGCTAGGATTACATTGTGGCCCCACTAGGATTACACTGTGGCTCCATGGACTCCTATATAGAGAGAGGAGCATTTTTCATTTGTATCATCCAAGAATTGTTCATTCATGTAATGTATTGGAGGTTGCCCCCTCGAAGTGGATTATTACTAAGGCATTGATATCTCTTTTCTTCTATTTTTGGAGCTGGTTTCACAACAAAAATCTTAAAACTTTAAGTCTTTCAAACATGGCCATATAGGCCTAAATGTCAAAAATCCATTTTTCATCTACATCTACATAACTACAATAGTTTTTTCTATCTGACATATACAAGATACATTTAACCAAAAAAACCATAACATGACTAAACACTAATCTTCATCGGAGGACTTCACGGGGGAGGGGTTCTTTGTACTAGAACCAGGTAATTATGGCTGAGGGAGGCACGAAATGGCGGATATTCTATTGCTAATTTTGGAATTGAACCAAATGCAATTCCTTCTGAATGTCCTGAAGACCAGGGTCTGATTTTCCATAATTAACTGATGAAGACAAGATGTCTTTAGCAATAATATTCTTCATGAGCCATTAGAGATATATAGTTTGCTTGTATTGGGTGGTTCGACCATGGGTATGACCCAGGTTAGGGGCGAGAACTCACCAATCCTCCAATGACAATTCATCTTCAGCTCGTTGGTTGATCCATGATTCCCATGATGAAATAAATTGTTTCACTTGGGTTGGGGTGCCAACATTGTAATCCTAAACTACTTCTTGGATTGTTTGTGCATCTTTACTACCACCATTTCTCCTTGGTGGTCAAGCTGAGGAAGACCCTTTGCCACTCTGGGTTCCATTATGCCTACCCCACCATCAGCCTCTATTTTTGGTTGTACTAGTGCCAGGGGATGGGCGGACCATTGTATTAATTACAAAACTATCAAGAATATGAGCAGACCAATGAGAAGGGAAGTTCAAAGACCAATTCTTGTCATTGAACCCAAAAACCAAGAGCTAATAATGATTAAAATAACCTGATAATAATACATTAAAAATAGGCAAGAAACAAATATTGTTAGGTGAAATCCTTGTCTAAAAACTGAAAATCATCCATGGAGGCCGCCAACACCATTGTGAACCACTGCTCAACACCGCGTGCTCAGGATTACCATAGAACATTAAGAAGCATGGAAAATTATGCCAATGCAAAAACCAAATAATAGAGATAAGCTCCTCGAGCCTCAAAACTTTGCATGCTGCCTCATTAACATTACAAACCAAATTCAAGAAGGTGTATGTCATTGCTATGGTTGGAATGGATATAACCAACAAATATTCCTCGTTGTTATCAAATCCGACTTTTTCTACCCAGCTAATCTAGATTTATTCAGCTACCGGAATTAACCAAGACCTTTTACTTTTGTGATGGAATCATAATTGCATTTAAAAGAGCATAAAATGCCCACATGTGCATACTTAAACAAGAGGAAACATAATGACGATAAGAAAATCAAGAACACAACACATTGATAACGGAATTCACCCAGTGTGGGTCACATCTTTGGGCCCAGTGTCAAGAGAATGGAGGTCTCTTAATTAATTTTTTCTAATGGTGATGATGTACATGGCATGTTATTTTTCATAACAAGGACAAATACCCTCAAGAAGAGTGGCGGGTCTCTCCACGAGATGTTCTCCCTACATGAACTCTTACTCAAAATGGCTTTTCCTTTAGCATGACAAGCTAATGAAATCTCACATAATGTGGCAAAAAATATCCCTCAACATAGTTTTACATAGGGATCTCAACAATAATACATCATCTTAGAAAAACAAAAGGAAGCATCACATAACTGCATCATGTACCTCCACTTTCGGAGATGCCCGAAAAATGAAAAGCTCGGCTGTTGAAATGGACTACACCACTAAATTCCTGCTGATGAGTGGTGTAAAATCAATTGTCAATTTTTCCAATTATGACATGTCAAAATCTGGGCCTTCGAGAATCTTTTAGATTCCTCGTGATTGCATAAATATTCCTCTCCACTAGTTGACTGGATATCTGCTACTCAGATAACAAATCTGATATCGCCATCACGATCCTTGTGAAATTATGAGAAAAATGAGTATACATTCAGCCACATTCCAACATTGGAAAAATTCATCCTCTAAGGGAATATTTTAGATTCTTCAAAGATTCCTTGCTGCAGGGCACCTGCAATTCCGCTACTCAGATGGCGAATCTGACTTCACCATCGTGCTCCCTGCGAAATTTTGAGGAAAATTTCTATAAACTTGATAAAATTCTGTCACAATAAAAATTTACCTCACAAGGAATCTTTCAGCATCCATGTTCAGGGTTCCACTTCACTGCCTAGGAAAACTTTTGCCCTGGTCTTGGTTCCATCTTTAGGCACATGGTTCTACTAGGCGCTCCCCGAACTCGACCTCCAAGTTTTTCCTTTGTTCAGCCTCAGCTCGATGCTCTCCCCACGGAAATGAGAATTTCGAGTTTATGTATTTGGGCGCCGACAGAGTTTACCATGCATACCATTTGGTCTATTGGTGAAAGGCTTGTAATAGTGGCGGTGAGGTCATGGTTCCGACCCTGCCAACCCCCCACCTTGGCGCATTTTTGTTGACCATCGTAACAAAATGGCTGGCGGGTAGAGAGTCACCTCGCTAGTGGTTTAAACATGGTAAAAATTGTTGGTTTGTTGTGCGGCTTGTTAACAATGTTGACCAGTGGGCACGTCCGTCGGGGGTGGCCTGCCCCATCATCATTTTTTGTAATATATGTGGAGTGTGGTTAGTATAACCATTATTTTGATGGTGTTTGGGGTCGCGAGGTTTGATCGCCTGCAGACCAAATATTTTTTTAAATTGTTTTAAAATGTAACGATGCCAGAGGTGGTAAGGGTGGCAGCTTGCCTCCCCTATTTTATATATATTTTGTTTTTTTAAACCAAATATGGTCCTTTCTAATCCATCGAAAAATATGGGTCATTGGACTTTTTAACCGTTCAACAAATTCGCTTGTTCTCGAAAGTCGGATTCTGTGCATCGATTTTGGTCAATTTGTAGCCTCCTTAACCCCGCCACTGAGCCAAGTTTGACCCAAACTTTGAACATTAATAACTCAACCATACGAGCTTGGATTTGAGTGTCATTCACACTGTTGGAATCAGGGTGACAAGCATTACGATCTGGTTCTGGTTTCGCCTCCATCTTACCACTTTTATTTTTTATCTATTATAAGCCCTCTTTAACCTTTGAGCATGTCTGTAGCCACCTGGATCATTCCTCCCCACTGAGGAGTTTTTGGTCCTCCAAAATCATGAACATAATATGCAACTATCCTATACATTTTCTGCACCACAAGTGTCCTGACAGGTCACCCTTCCTTCTCCTTCACCTTTGTTCTTCGAAGCCATAAGTAATGAGCCGACACATACATCCTTTTCAAACATGTAGTACAATATTTTTCAAACTACCTGACCAATAATGACCCAAACATCCCATGTACATACCATGAGTTTATAACACACACTCTCTAGTCAAGTTTACATAAAAATGGAAACAATACCCCGGTTACCAATAAAAGGCCAAAACATCATCGTTTCTTAACAAATGATGGAAAACAATTCATCACTTTTACATTATGTTGCAACGCATGATTTGTAAAGTGAGGCCATGACAAGATATCGTGTCTAATAAAACCATATCTTACTCAACAAAGTGCACCAACATCTATGTGGGGGATTTGATGGTTGAACAACTTCACCGTATGGTTTATGCACAATGCTTTGTCCTTGAGACGTTGCTTTGGATGGAGCCTCCAACATGTGGCTCTTTGATGAACACCTTTGTTGCATTTCCTGCAATAAGTCTTCTTCCTCCATACCTGCTTAACCTACCTCCTTCCCTGGAATAGAGAAGGCCTTTAACACCTCATCCTATTTCATACTTCTATTCTCTTCCAGTACTCAGTAACCACATGGTTATGTAAACCGCAAAAACTACATGTTTTTTTATGCCGTTATTTATGTTCATCATTAGCAACATGCTTGTAATCAAAATGAACTCTAGAATACTAAGACTTGTTATACCTTTCCTGGTTATCTCTAGTGCAATTATGGTGATGAGAGCTTGCCTCATCTTTTCCTCTACAATTTTCATTGCCATGGGATGATGGTAATGTTTTCCCATCATCCTCTTTCCTCGATGGTTTTAAAAATGTCTTGGAAGCTTCTGACACCTTTCAGCACTCTCCTTCGGTGTATCCCAAACCTACGAATCGAGGTATTTTCACGACCTCCAATAGTTGAGTCATGCCTTGGCCATTAACACCAATTCCTCCTCCTTTATACCCCATCTTGGTAAGGAGTCTCATGCTAGTTCCTATAATGGGTACCTCCACATTTCCAACATAAATAACATCATGTGAAGATGAAATTGAAGAACGATCAACATTGTTTACCTCAACTGTAGATTTTGAAACAGGTGATGAGGGCTTCTCTAATCTATTTTTTCACTTCAACTCCTCCATGGCCTCTTCCATGGCTCATAGTTTAAGCTGCAGTCTCTGCTTCTCCTATTTCTCTTCTTGTAGAAGCCTCCTTAATTCAACATTCTCTGTTTGAAGGCTCTGGTCATTGCGCTTCAATTCTTCCAAGGCCTCTTCCATGGCTTGCAAATGAAGCTACAATCTCTACTTCTCCTCTTTCTCTTCTCATAGAAGCCTCTTCGATTCAACGTTCTCTGCTTGAAGTCTCTGGTTGATCTCCTCATTCGAATGATGAGAAGACGATGAAGGCGATGAATGTTCACTGGAATTTGTGGATAGAGCATCGTTTTATGCTCCTTCTTTTTCCCATTCCTCTATTCTCTTCTCATAAGCTTCATACATTATGTCCACCATTTTGGACATCCTTATGAAGGTCTCATACATTTCTTTGTCATCCTCCATTGTTGTACGTTTAATCTTTTATACTTGCAATTCACATTAGCGAGAAGACCGCTCTGATACCAAACTTGATTCATATTTCTTCAGCTATAAAAATCAACCAATCCCTTTTACTTATGTGATGTCATCATAATTTCATTTAAAATAGCATAAAACAACCACATGTTCATGCTTAAACAAGAGGAAACATAATGACGATCAGAAAATCAAGAACGCAACATATTGATAACGGATTTCACCCAGTGTGGGTTACGTCTTTGGGCTCAGTGTTAAGAGAGTGGTGTTTGTTTCATTAATTGTTGCTAATGGTGAAAATGTGAATGGCATGTTATTTGTCATAAAAATGACAAATACCTTCAACAAGAGTGGCGGGTCTCTCCACGAGACGTTCTACCTATAGGAGCTCTCACTCAAGATTGGTTTTCCTTCAGCATAAAAAGCTAATGAAATCTCACATAATGATCCAGGTGGATATTTTTGGCCACCCACCTATTTCACTTGGGTCCCCACCATTATCTCTTCCAGTTTTTCAGTTTTGACACAACTTACTATTTTTAGCAGTTTTTCGGGTCCTGAACTTCTGGAGCCGTTTTGAGGCCCTAAATGACATTTTTTGGAAAACCAGGAGCAACATGGTTCCATGGACCAATGTTTCTCACATAAAAATTTGTATTCCTCGGATAGATCTTTCTAACAAGGTATGGTGCGCGTCAAATGGATATCGTATGACAAAGTTACATCCTTGGGAAGTTGAAACACCAACTTACCCAAACGGGGCCCATAGTTTTGGCACTTCATCTCCTAGCGTTAGGGTTTTGGATGTTTATGGTTTTCCATTGTTTCTAAATAATAAATAGGCTCTCGAGCCTCATTGGAACATAGTTCAGAGGTCTGTAGCCGCCACATCTCTTCTCAGAGATAAGCTACCAACGCCCTAACTAGTTTATTTCCATTCTGTCTGTAAGCAAATTTCAGTTCTTTGATATTAATGAAATGAAGTGTTATTTCTATTGCATATTTGTGTTTATGGTTATATGTGTATTCTTATGTGTTCCTACATAAATAAAGATCAGTGGTATCAGAGTGGTATGATTTTTCTCGATCCTTATTTGCACATGCCCTACGAGGTCGAGGTATAAGGAGTTAGGGCTCGATCTGGTTGAACCTTTGCAAGATCAGCTTCGCAAACCTTGATGGCCGCCCATGGGGGACGAAAAGAAATATGAGGAAGCAGGAGATCCTATCAAAATGTTGCTCGAGGAGGCCCTAAGAAAACAAAGGAACACGATGATGGATAACTTTGCCCAGATCCTTCAATGATTACCCACCGGCGGCGCATTTGCATCTTTAAGGTACAATTAAACTTTGACATTCCCATATTTGAGGGTCAAATAGATTCAGATTCCATAGATAGATGGTTGAATCTATTATAAGGATATTTCTTGATTTATGAATTTTCCGATCGAGAGAAGATTATTTTTGCACTCCTAAAAGCTACCCCCCATGTCAAGGACTGGTGGGAAACCTATTGTGATAAAAAGGATGAGACAAAACCCTCTCTGTTCTCAACTGTACTCAAATGGAATTATTTTCGAGATGCCATAAAGAAAAAATACTATCCTATGGGGATCTATGAGGACAAGTACATACAATGGACCACGCTATGGCAACAAAGGGATCAAGATGTGCATGAGTTGACGAATCTGTTCCATACCCTGCGCACAAAGTTGAGTATCAAAGATTCAAAGAAAAATTTGGTGCTAAAGTATTGCAGTTGTCTGCAAAGATACATTCAGGAGTAAATGACTTTGGCACGAAAAGGTAGCTTGGTGGTTTCACGAAAATCACGAATGGTTTTCATGTGGCCCTCGAGCGATAAGTGGTTTTTAATAAAACGAACGCGATCCAATAATGGCGCGACACTTGTCCCTTACGAAACCAGCGGTCTCGCGTGATTTTGGATCATTAAACGGCGGTGGCAAAAGTTGCACGAAACACAACATAGGTCGTTGGATCAAGAGGAGCAGATCTAACGGTGGAGGGATGAGCGCGATGGAGAAAGGTGCTCGGGCATGGAATTAGGTGGGATCCAGGTGTTAAGCATCGATTGGGCTGGAGTTTGAATAGTGGGAGGTGGGCCATATGCTAGTGTAAGAAAATTTGTTTGGTAGTGGCAGGGCTTTTTAGGTCAGGAAAACCTTAGTTTTTAGTGTTAAAATGAAATAATCTAGTTATGGATAAATACAAAGGGAAAAAAGCTTTTTTACAAGGGGCGCGGGGGTAGAAAAGATTAAAGAACAACAGTAAGGAAGAGCAGGCTAAGGAACAACAGGTTAAGGAACAACAGTTAAGGAATAACACTGCTAAGGAACAACAGCGCTAAGGAACATCACTGCTAAGGAACAACACTGTTAAGGAACAACAGGCTAAGGAACAACACTACTAAGGAACAACACTGTTAAGGAACAACAGGCTTCAAGAATGAGTGATTTTCTATGAAAATAATCTCTTGAAGGCCCAAGATCTGTTTTAGCCATCATTTTCTTATGAAAAAATTTACTGATGGCTAACAGAACCTATATCTCTAGCAACCATCTCATCACACATGTAAGCTTCCCACTTAAAAAAAAATTGAATTCAAAAGAGCACATACATATTCCTAGAGCTAGGAATGTGTGCATGTTCTTATAGGTACAAAATTTTTCAAAAGGAAAAAGGTTGCAATGTGTGGGGGGTGCACAGGAGGAGAGAGGGAGAGATAGAGGGGCCAAGGGAGGGAGGGAGAGAGAGGGATGGGGAAGAGTGAGAGAGGGAGAAAAAAAAAGGGATAGAGAGAGAGAGAGTGAGTGAGTGGGACATGGGGAGAGAGAGAGAGAGAGAGAGAGAGAGAGAGAGAGAGAGAGAGAGAGTTGGGCAGGAGGGAGGAGGAGAGAGAAAAGGAGGGACAAAATGAAAGAGAGGAAGGGGATAAGAGACAAAGAGAGAGGGGAAGAGAGATATATCATAAGTGTGTGTGTGTGAGAGAGATAGAGATCATAAGAGGAAGAGAAAGAGAGAAGGATATGAGGGGGGGGGAGGGAGAGATGAAGCGTGGAAGAAAGTGGGTGAGAGAAAAAGAGAGAGGTACAAGGAGTGAGAGAGATAGGAGGGGGATGATAGTGAGGGATGGAGGGAGGGAGAAAAAGAGAGTGAGGTAGAGGGAGGAAGGGTTAGAGAGAGAGAGAGAGAGAGAAATGGCAAGAGGGGGGAGAGGTGGTATGTCAGAGAGAGGGGATAGGGGCGTTCTACCCTTTAGATAACCTTTGGTTGTAGGAGGTAAATGACGAGGACATTCACTAAAGTTGATGGAAATTTTAAAATATTGTTCAGAGTAGTATCATAAAAGATGTAATGAACAATTTATTTCAAAACCCTATTATTTAAAACCAAAATTACCAAACCAATAAGGATTATAGAGCTTTATATTATAGATATGGCGAGAGGAAAAAGTGAAGGAACACAATTTAATAACTTATGCACTTAGGAATTTGAGATTTAACCCTATATACAAGAATGATGAAAGAAGCTGGACATATGAATGAATTCCTAGAATCATGGAGCGCCAATTAATGGATTCAGATAAAAAACATGAGTGTCATTTGTGAGGTAAATTCAAAATCAGACTTAAAAAATCCTGTTGCTACATACACTCATAGCAACAAAAGAAAAACATAAATGGAATGAAAGACATGAAAGTGAAAATAAAATTGCAATTAACCAAGGTTGGAATCAAACTGGCATCTCACTAATAAAGTTCTTGAGAGATTTCAACATTAACATCCTTATCCAATTATCAATTCTCAAATCCTTACAAAGTGTTTCTTTTAGATTTTTATTCTCCCCCCTTGAATTAACTGTTCTTGATCAATGACAAAACTGATTTAAAAACAACTATAAAACACTTTATTTTTTAGAGAACTTATAGTAATCTAAATTGCAAAAGTAATAATTTAAATTACAATACAAGTTGAGTGAGCCTAATGGTTAAGAGCATGTGTTTACTCCTAAGAGTTCTTAGGTTCAAAGCTAGAGGGGGTAGAGTATTTATGTCTTCGTAGACTTAGCAATCAAATCCTTACACGAAAGTGGGTCCATTACCTATTCCCTTGTCCCAAAAACAAAAGAGTCTCATACACCAATTCGTGACCTTAAAATTAGATAATAATAATAATATTATTACATATATTATATATGTAATATATAATTATAAAACGGCAAACCTCGTAATGTGGGATAGAAATAAGTTCCTCTTTGAAACTTTAGTCACTCCTGTTACCTTATATGGATGTGAGGTTTGGGGTTGCAGCATCTCTAGAGAATCCTGAAGAAAGATTGAGCAAATCCAGAAGCGTTTTATAATGTATAACCTTAAAATTAAAAGCAATACACCCTATCCTATTCTCCTTATAGAAGTGGGTCCTTCCCCTATCAAGAGCCTAGCTATGACTAGGCTTCTGTTGTACAAGCATAAGCTCAATAGCATAGGAGAGCAAGACTTCCTAAGCTAGCTTTAAATTCCAGCCAAAACTACCTAAGGCTTAAACGAGGTTGGTATAAAGACACTAGGGCCTGCTTAAACCATTGGGAGATCGACGAGAATGTTGCATTGCAAAACATTAATAACATTAAAAAAATTATTACTTCTAAGTTCAAAGAAAAAATGTGGTGTGAGAAATATCTAGCAGCTAAGAGAAAATTAAGATATTATAAGGAGGTCATCAACCCCACCCTAGAAGATCAAAATTATCTCTCTGTTTTAACTAGCTCAAAGAAGAAAATTAATATAGCCAAGATTAGAACAAACTCTCATGAGCTCCATAGTGAAACAGGTCGTTGGACAGTTCCTAAAACACCATGGATGGAAAGGATCTGCCATCGCTGTGAGAATATGAACATCGAGGATGAAAATCACTTCCTCTTAAAGTGCCTCGCATACAACCACATTAGAGCTCAATTTCATAATCTTTGTTGCAATACTGACATTCCTAGCCTTTTAAGATGTCAAAATTATAGTGAGCTCGGGGGGCTTCTCTCCAAGCTTTTTGAGCATAGGAATAAATTCTTAAATCAAACCAAATAACTCTTTTCTTTAGATCCGATAGACCAAAGATTGGTCTCAGTAGACGTTAACCACCACCACCATCATCATCATCATAATATTAAGAAAAAACTTTTCGTTTACAAAATAAAGTCTCTCCCCTTTAAAAAGCATATGTATTATCAAATTGCATTTTGGGCTTTAACGCTGCCATAAAAATATAAAACGAAATTTAAAATGACAATTGGTCACGGGGGCCCAAATTTTGTCATAAGCATGTAGTGAAACCATCAATGGTTTTGTGGGAATCCAGGAATAACTTTAAGACGCGGTGCCTCTAGCGGTTGAATCCTAGTTGTAGATTTTCAGTTGTGTGGTTTTGCTATTCAACCCATTTCGATCGGTGCCTATCGTATAAACTTTGATTTTGTAGGGTCGTCATAAATCCATTGATTTGGGCACAAAACATATAGATCATGGGTCACTTTAATACTTGCAGAAGGCGTAAGAGCGATAGAACTTTGATTCTCATATTGTAATATCACATGATCGCTTTATTCTTTGTCAACATTGGCGTGTAGTATTTTCAATCACAGTATGCTTGTTTTGCGACTTTGGCCACCTATAAGCAACGTGCTCTTATCCTACTTTAATCGATTAAATTCATCTCTTACTCTTCTGCTCTTCTATTTGTAGCTTTAATACAAGATCAGGGCTAATTCGTTTCCTTCCTAGTTTTACTGTTAACAATCACTCTATCTTTTTCAAACTCTCAATCCATTTTTTTTGAAAACATCCGTTCCCTCCTCAAACAACAAATCCTTAACATCATATCCTATAGATAACGAAGTTTCACTATTGCAAGTATGAAAAGTTATTGACAAAAGATATTTTGACTTCTTTCCAAATGGAAGAAAGTAAAAAAGAGGACCATGGTCCACATAAGAGCGCAAGATGTAGATCACTCTGCCCAAGATGTCACTCATTGGTATTGTAACCAAAAATCAACTATCTGCAACCTCTTTCAAAATTAAGGACTTATTATAAAAAACAACCCAACACTAATAATTTTTTTTAGCACAAAAGGTTCATCCTTCTGATAAATAGACACCATTTCATCCCCTTCTACTGCAACCAATCTTCGAACAATGAAATTATCCAGAATTTGAGGATCTTTCAATTTAATAACATTAACAACAAAAACTCTCATTGGATCTATAGTGGGTAGCCTTCGACCAAACAAAGTCCTACCCTGACCTGAGAAATTCAGGGTCGTCTCTTTCCCTTTGTTAAAATGCACATATGTCAATTTTCTTTGAAACAAATTCTTCCATACATTTTCGTTCACTGCAGCTTATCTATAATTGGCCTATTTTGTAGTTCTTCAAGCTAAGGGTAAACAAGTACTCTATCTTGTGGACAATATAGAGAAACCATATATAGAGGAAAGTCATTTCAAGTTTTGTGGCAGTACTCCTTCTCTAGGAGACATCACGACCCCAAAATGGAAATAAAATCCAATTATAGATGGTCCACCAATACAAGGTTGGAGTTGAAGCATTCAAATTCTAAGAAAAGGAATCAATAACAGTTATATATGCTCCATCAACATCAACTCCCCCATTTAAAGGTAAAACAAGTGATTGATCCAATGAAAGTCCAATTCTCATATTACAAGGCATGCTCTATTTTATACCTTTTCAAAATAATTTGTTGGAACAAATAAAGGATTTCCTTATAATCTTGCAGTCAAAATACTTTGGGGACATTTTTTCCTTGCTGACTAATACTTTGGAGACATTTTTTCCCTGCCGACTTCCTTAAATTATAAGGCATTCGATATCTAGTCTCACTGCAATGGTATTTTTAATCACTCTTCTCATAATAAGAACATCCTTAAAATTACTCTTAATTTCTATCCATTTGAAAGGCATTCGATATCTAGTCTCACTGCAATGGTATATTTAATCACTCCTCTCATAATAAGAACATGGAATGCAGGGTCTTGAGAAGAGTGATCGAAAGTGGCATTGTCCCTTTTATTCAATGTCTCTTATGCTAATTCTCGCTTTTCAAGTCTGAAACATTTTGTTGTTAGTGGCAATATGTATGCTACAAAACATAGTAGAATTGTAAGAAGCTTCAAAGTATTCACAATTTCCATCTTAATATTAGTGATCGGTTTATTCCAACGTGCATTTAACAAGGACCATAAACATGAGAACTCTCTTTTGTATAAGCACATAGGTGTTGTTGAGGATACCTTGTGTTTTTTCACTTGTTTCCATCAATAATATAAGAGTTCACCTTTTCTCCGTTTATTCTGAGGACATGAATAGAATAAAGCAATGCCCAATGACTTAAAGGGTTCAACAGTGGACTCAAATGATGCAAGGAGTATCCAAGGAAAAATGTCTTTCTTCAAAACTAGGTAATAAAAGCAACTACCCAAACTATCATAGTCTATTACAAGAGTTATGTCTCCCAACAGAGAGCAACTAAATGTGATGAAGAAGGGAGATGTTAGTGGCTCAACCATTATATTGTATGGATCTAACTTGATTCTTTATGCATTTGCACTATAGTTTTTGGAGTGTAACTACTTTTGATTATCAGTGCAACACATGACACATCGAGGAGTTGGGTATGAAGGCTCATAACCAAGATGATTACAATGATCATTTACAACTCCCCTTTGATTAAATGATTACTGTGAAGATAATGGAAAACTACCATTACAAGCTGGAATATTCGGTATTTTTGGATATGGTCAAAGGAGATGGAAACTACCCATGGTATTCACCCATGGTATCTACACAAAATATTCTCCTTCCAAGGGAAAATAATAAAATAAAGCTTCTAGAAAATCCATCAAGCTTATAAAAGGGGTAGGAACTAGGCATTAAGGGCATTTGAGTTTATCTATCTTATTGTGTTTCTTGAGAACTTGGCATGGCCAGTTCTAGGTTGATCCTGGGACGAAAACCCTGCGGTGATCTTTGTATGGTGGATCCATCCAGGATTCACAAGTGGGCTTCAATTTCTTAGATTTGTCATTTTTAAGCAATAGTGCATGCCATTTGCAGGGGTTTCAATCTTTTTGTATGGGCATGTGTTATTTTATTTTTATCTAATAATATAAATAAAACTATGTGTTTCCAAATCACGTCTATGTTCATGTTTTTAGTGAGATATTTTTATTGATAACACTAGAATGTACTAGATCTGAATTTTTAAGATTTGAGATATTATAGTGGTATCCGAGTTGTGCATCCTGCCAACCTAGTCTTTGGTGATTCTCCAAAATCACCCTAGCTAGTAACTCACCCAATTTCTATGGTTTTTTGTAACTACCCTGTGGTTGCACAATTTTATCTGCAGGATATTTATTTGTTGAAATTAACCCTTCTTTTGGGAGATCGAAGGAGCGGATCCTATCAAGAGACCTAGATCTGCCTGTAGCAGAGAGTTTGAGTTGTAAGGGATTAAGAATTCAAAGCATTTGAAAGGGTCGAATCACAGATCTCACCCATATCTGAATAAATAAAATCTCACAATCAAGAACACAAGTGAAAAACAATGGATTAAAGGTGAAGGAGCGAACGTGGATTGCATCAGTTTAGCTCTCGCGAAGGGCCAATCAATATCGTGTGAGCCATTGATTATCATCTGAACTGGACACAGGGTGAGTCAGTAGTACCCTGGGCACGGGGAAGGGCCTAGCTGCGGACTGGTTATTGCTAGAAATCATTAGTGCAACAAAATAGTCGAAAACCTCATCGCAAAGTTGCCACCTGCAACTTGTAAAGGACCACAACCGCTCATGCTATCTATCGCATCGTGTTGCCGAGTTCGAGCTATAGATTGCACTAGCGATGGCCGCCATTTTCACCGTTCACGGATTCCTCTCGGGACACAGTTGTGACAGTCCTTTAAGCGCGGAGGAGGGTTGGCATCTCTGGTGGGTAGTCGATAGAAGCAGGTGTCTGTCAACCACGACCCGCATCCTCCAACATACACATGAGGCTACAACATGTATCATCAATGAAGGAAGCTGGGAAGTAGGAGCATCATTGCAGGAGGACGTGATACCCAGGCGTGGAACGCAGAGGTAAAGCCGAGGAATTACCAGTTTTCTCATGCAACTAAGGGTAAACGTGGCGACCGAATCCAACGTTGCCCAAATATGTGGAACGGTTCGATGTTCACCTGTTGCAGCAGTAAGGTCGAACCAGTATTCGGAGGTTGTAGAATAGTCAACCTTCTATTGTAAAAACCGTCGGGATATTTTGGGCTAATGCATAATAAAACTTACTTTCTTTTTATTTGGAATATGACTATTGGCATTTAAATTTTTAGTGGTATGCACTGAGGGTTTGATATTAAGAGTGTGAGGATACTATTCGACAGGGTGATCATGGGCCTCTACCATCTGGGTCAGTTCGTTTAACGACTGTTTGAGGGCAGTTGTTTCTTCATAACTAGTGGTGAAGGAGTTCCATGTCGTGGAGCACCACATGTTGTGCAACCATCGAGCAACATAGGGTAATAAGGAAGGCCGACGGGGCGAAAAACGACTGCACAGCCATTTCACAAATTCAAAAGGGCCACACGATGGTCACAGATGCCATAAATCTATCATGTGTTGAGAGTTAGGCGATTGGGACGAGGAACCTGGCAAGCTAAGAGAAAAAATAATCATCCCTGGAGGCTCTTTCTAGTCGGTAGGTGTAGCAAATGTAACTATTCATGAATTTTTGTGGAGTGAAATTGACCGAAAATGCTAAGGAATCATCACGCAGCAGATCCAACACATCTAGCGAAGGAGATATCAAAAGTATGTTTGTCTTAGGTTTGAAGTGCTTTGTCGTTTATTTTATTCAATATTGTTTGGAGAGCTTTGTAGATTATTGATGGAAGCACTTGAGGGTTATTTACCAGAATATATAGGGAGCTATAAGGGTTTGTTTATGAATATTTATTTTGTTTATGAATATTTATTAAAAAAAATAAAGAGTAGGAAGGAAAAAAAGAGGAAGGACGCTTTAATGAGAACCTTGAGAACATGGATCGTCTTGAAGAAATTTTCGAAAACAATCAGAAAATTCTTGATGAACTAGTAGGGATATATGGTCCTTTAAGCAACTATACCTCCATAGCCCAAAATGATAGCCAAAATAGGAGACCATTCTAAAAAATGGTCCATGTCATTCTGTAGAAAAAGAAACCATGGGAGGTGAAGGAAAAAAAAGAGGAGCTAAGCTCTTCACACTTGGCTCTGAATTGTAACAAAAAAAATCAGTGATAGACCTTCATAAGTTGGAGGAATTATACTCATGTCTGTTTAAGGTGGGACAACCAGAATGGAAGAAACTCTGTTGGGCTTTCAAGCCATCCATGCATGCATTAATACAACCCAAACTTTAGGAACATCCTGATGAAGAAGTCAAGCTCACAGTTGCTTCTTGTCTCAACAGGGTCATAGCTCTAACATCATCATCACTTCCCTATAATAATGATCTCATGACAGATATACTACAGTTGATAGTAGAATCCATTCAAGAGTTGAATAACGTCATGCTTCCTTCCTTTCAGAATCAGTGCAGAATCTTAGAACTCATGGCTGAGTTTAGCTTTGGCACATTAATGTTGAACCTAGAATGCGGCAAGTTGATCTTTCATTTGATCCAGAACTTTTACACTAGTATTACATCAGCTCACTCAGACAATGTCAAAGCATGCATGCAAAAGATTGTGTCTTTGTTCTTAAAAAGATATGTTGACATATGCAAGATACTAAGATCCAAATTGTTGACCATTTGGGGGAAGGAGCCAAAGGTATCACCAGCTGCTTATGATCTAGTCAAGAAATTGGTTAGGAAAAACTTAAAATTTCTTAGAAAGGTGCCGACTAGGAAGGAGTTGAGCAAGATTGATGGAGAAAGCAAGAAGAAAATATTTAGCAAGAATGAACTAAGCAGGAGAGGACTATGCTTTATCTGCAAGGGACCTTGGGCCCTTAACCATTCTTGTCTAGGTAATAAGAAGGAGGCAACAAAGACATAACAAGAGAAGATTCCTTCAGATCATGGGGAATATTATGTAGTTGGGTCTATTGATATTCAAGATGTTGAGAAACAACATGAAATTATTCACGGAGGCTTGCAGGATGACAAGCATTTGGAAGTGCATGAGGAAATTATACCTAATAGTATTGATGAGGTAGAATCCTATATATCTAAGTCCATAGATACCTAGGGGAATGTCCATAAAGAATATGAACATTCAAGTATAGATAATAGTCCACCAATGCATCTATGTTCAATAGTTGAAGAGGATGAACAAAATATTGTCTTCACAGATGGAGGAGACAAGAAAGATTTGAGTGAGGACCCAGCCATAGTGAACCATCACGATGAACATGATCATGAGGAACAACTTGACAAACATAATGTGCAAAATGAACCATTCCTAGAGAGCCGGTCAAAGGCTCAAGTTGAAGTTGTGGTCAGTAGGCATCAACTATAGAAAATTACAGAGACATTCCACAAGGCACCAAAATTTCCAATAGAGGACTTTCAAGAAAGGATCATGAATTTCAAGACATATCTGATGATGCTAAAGTAGAGAATTGGGACAGTCCGAGACATTGTCTTATAGGAGAACATGAAAATAGAGGAGCTCATAGGAGTATGTGTTGGATCAATGACCAAGTTGTCTAGCATTGAAAAATGACTCAAGTTCCTCACAAGGCAGCAAGAGGAGTACAATTGGGAGTTCCAAAGCAACCCTCTACAGGAGTACATAGATAAGGCTTGCCATACTACCAACCCACCTTTATATATTGAGAAGAGCATGGAAAATTTCTCCAAATGCATCATGTTGGGTGACCGAGTGGAGCAGCATGAATTGAGTATCAAGCAACATCAACATAGTAGATTCACAGATATTCATCCTTCCCAGGGTATGGATTGGCGAGAGATTAGAGTTGGTACTCTATTAATGGGTTGATTCCTAGGGAGGTACTCACATCCAAGGGCATATTGCATCTTAGGCCCTCTAGCACAGGCAGTGATGGAGGGGTGAGGTGGTATCATAACCCACAGTTCCTAGGACTTAGGTGGCAATAGGATCTAGGAGAATCCATTAGGGGCATGATTGCCCAAAGTTTTTTTTGGGATCCAGGTAAATCTATCGAGGGAAGGATTGGTCAGAGGATTGTTTAGGATCCAAGTTTCGAAGGATCCATTCAAGACCATTCAACGTGGATGAATGGAATAACACACTGGATTGTATGGGTTCATGGTATCAATGTAAAAATTCTTATGTTGTGTATAGTAGTGGATTTCTTGAGGGCAAGAAATCTTTGGGCGGGAGGATTTGTAATATTCTGTATTTTTGGATATGATCAAAGGGTATAAAAACTACCAATGGTATTCACCCATGGTATCTTCCCACAATATTTTCCCTATTTTCGAGGGAAAATAATAAAATAAGGCTTCTAGAAAATCTATCAAGCATATAAAAGGGTGTAGGAGCTAGGCATTGAGGGCATTCAAGTTTATCTATCTTATTGTGTTTCTTAGGAAATTGGCATGGCCAGTTCTACGTTGATCCTGAGATGAAAACCCCATGGTGATGTTTGTATGGTGGATCCATCGAGGATTCACAAGTTGGATTCAGTTTCTTAGATTTATCATTATTGAGCAGCCATGCAAGCCATTTGCAAGGGTGCCAATCTTTTTGTATGGGCATGTGCTATTCTATTTTTAGCTAATAATATAAATAAAATATTGTGTTTCCAGATCTTGCCTATGTTCATGTTTTTAGTGAGATATTTCTATTGAGAACACTAGAATTTGCTAGATCTGACGAAATTTTTAAGGTTTGGGATATTACAATAGCTTAAGGAGTAGGCACACTGAGTCATGAAACCAAAATTTGTTCCATGGGGATGAGGTAATGGCATAAGAGTATAAGGGAAATGTGAAGATATTTAAATGGAACTATTTACAAAAGCTACCCCTGATTATACATCTTCTCCCATTGGATCAAGTTAAAGCTTTTAAATTTTGACTCTTTACAAAATCGTGCTACAATAGGGGGAATGGGGATAGAAGGGTAGAGACGAGATAAAGAGAGGGGAAGGGATAGAGAGGGAGGATATAGCGAGAGAGAAGTGAGGAGGATAGGCTAGGAGAGAGGTGGGTGAAAGGGAGAGAAATAAATGGATAGAGAGAGAGATAAATATGGGGGAAAGGAGAGAGGGGAAGATGGAGAGAGATATAGAGGGAGAGAGAGAGGGGAGTGAAAGAGAGAGTGCAACGAGGGTGAGAGAGTTAGAGTTTGGATAGAGGGTTTTTTCTGAAAGAGGGATTAAGGGATGGAGGGAGATGTGTAGAAAGAGAGGAAGGAAGCAGGAGGAAGGTAGAGAAAGATGGGGAAAGAAGAGAGATTGAGTGAAATAAATAGGGAAAAACTAACACATCAAAACATAGAGTAGAGGGTGGGGGAGTGGGAGAGGGAGAGCGAGAGAGAGAGAGGGGGAAGTGAGAGAGAGAGAAGAAGAGAGGAATGGATATATATGCATGGTTAAAGAGGAGAGAGTGAGAAAGATAGAGAGGGGAGGAAGAGAAAGAGAGATAAGGAGTGAGTGAGGATTGGGGAGAGAGAAAAAAAGAGCAATAGGGAGAGAGGGATAGAGCTAGAGGGGGGTTTTTGTGAAGGAGAGACTAATGAAGGGAGGTGGGGATAGGGAAAGAGAGGAAGAGAAAGGGGGGAAGGTGGTGAGAGAGGTCGGAGAGAGAGAGAGAGAGAGAGAGAGGTATATGGAAATAGAGAGGATGGGAGTGAGGGGGGGAGAGACGATGAAAGTGGAAGGGATATAGAGATAAGAGTTGGAACTGGGAGAGAGAGGGAGGGGAAGAGGGGGGGATGATATGAGGAGAGAGTGAATGATTGAGTGAAAGGAAATTAGTGAGGGGGGAGAGTGAGATAAAGAGTGTGGGAGAGAAAGGAGGGAGAGTGATGGAGTTAGATAGAGACAAAGAAGGTTCTCTTGAAGGAGAGATCGATAGAGGGAGGGTGGGATGGATACATAATGAGAGGGAGGGAGGAGGAAGGTGGAGAGGGAGAGAGAGAGGGGATGCCAGTTTAGAGAGTTAGGGTGGAGGTATGAGAGAGATTATGCCATTTTAGAGAGTTAGCATGAAAGTCAGAGACACTGCCACTTTTAGGTGGCTACACACACACACCGAGATGACAAAAGTGTGCACATGATTTAGGAATGCATACATATTGGGCCCGTTTTCCGAAGTTTCCTCTATGGTTTTTTGAATTTTCATAAGTAGTTTCCTTCTTAATGTTGTTTGATCCCTTTCTTTTACTTTCAATTTATGTCCCTGATACAAATTTAGAGAAGCATTCTCAACACCAGAAATCGATATTTCTAAGTCTCACCGGTGACTATAACGGTTTATACAACAACGCTTTCTTTGAATTTAAGCCCTTGTTCTTCAATAATTATTTTCAGAAAGCTTTGTTGTCACAATTACCTCTGTTTCTACATTTTTCATCTCCTCGTCTCCAACTTTAACGTAAGATTTTGTTACAGTATATAGATTTCAGTTTCTTTGCCTTCAACATCCTTACCATCGGATTTCTTGTTTTCATGCTCGTTGAATTCATTTTTCAAGTTTGCTTCATCGATTCAACATTTAAACTCTTGCAATGCTTTCCTCTCTGATCCTTCTAAATCAAAGAATAAATTTCTCTCTTTCTTAAATGAAGTCATCCATGGCTCTATTACATGACTGCTCTTTGCAACACCACTTTCATTAGCCTTCGAGGCTTCTGCTACTGCGATTTTGAAAGTTTCACCAGTTCTATTGTCCTCTAGCATTTTCACCATGCATGCTTCGGCCTCACCGATAGACGCAGTGTTGTCCTTGCCAGTGGACGACAAACATTAATGAAAATAGCACTAGAAATTTAATTAGAAAAACACTCGGGTCATCGCCATCACCACGCGTTCAATTTTTTTTGAAAGAATGAAAGAAGGGTTTTCATTGGCTGGGTGAACAGTTTTTTCCCAACAAACTTCATAGAGAGAACACCTTCAGTATAAAAATGATGGCAACTAAAACATAGGTACAGTGGACACAGTTGATATGGTGGACACAATTCAGATGTTAGCTAATTGTGAAATGGTGGAGGAAAATTCTACTCTTATCATACTATTAAAGCGAACTTAGGAACATGGTTTCAAAAACATGATAGAGTAACATAACCATTTTTTGGTTCAAGAAGTTAAAGTAATTAAATTTGAATTGAGATTATCATTCATAACCGTTAATGACCTTCCTTCATCCCTTGTCATTCCTCACTTTTTGTTTATTGGTACAAGTGTGTGCATATTTCACTTAAGGGTGGTGAAAATGTGAATTTGGGTTACACTTTTAGCCCTTTTTTGAGAAAAAACTTTCATTTTTTTTGGTTCTTCAACTTTCTGCAAGCTAAAACAATTTTTTTGTTTAGAATTTCATTTTTCAATAAAAATAAAAGTTGTTAGAAATTTTGTTATCTTTCTATTACATATATTTTGGATTTTTTTATACACATTTGATATGTCAAATTAGTGTTTATTTGAGTGTGTGTTTTTTAACAATCAACGGATTCATAAGAATTCATGTTAATACGCAATCTTGTATTCTTTGAAAATTTGTGTTTTCGAGAAAAAAATTGTGTTACAACAATATAGACAGAGTCTACTTCGGTTTCATTATATTTACAAAGCCAATGGATGCATATCATAATTACTAGAATTTTTTGAACTGGTCCAATATGAAAAACTGCATATTTTGAATATGTTTCACGACGCAAGAAATTTCTTAACATATAAGTTATAAACTAAAAATCTAAAAGCTACCCATTAAAGACGATGGACCAATGTAGTGTACCATAATTTTTTCAATTTTTTTTACAATGTATTTTGGAAGATACAAAATTTTGATTTCACTGAATCACAATGACCCTTAGAAATTGTTTGCATCCGTTTTATTACAAAATTAATTAAAATTAGTAAATATTTATGAAATTCCATGAAAGTTATATTTCCTGAAAGTAGATTCAATTCTAAAAATTCTTGTCTTGGTTTCGACAGTTAATTCAGAATGTTTCATGGAGTTTAATCAGTCCAAAGTTGCAGAAACATATTCAAGGCTTGGCTCTGCGTAACTAGTGACGCGTTAGTTCGGCCGAACTCTTAAACAAAGTTCTAGCGAACTATTTTTTGCGAAGACGGCTTGTTAAGTCAAACGACAAAGTAGTTCATCCAAACTATTTCTTAAAATTTCGGCCAAACTTTTACTTAAATTTCCGTCCGCCGGAAAGTACCGCCAAGCCCCTCCAAAAAAAAAATTCGCGGCAATATAAATTGTGCGAAACCATTCTTTATTTTCGCATATTTTCACACGTTTGGTCTGATTTTACAAAAGTCTTGATCTGATTCTGCAAAGAATTGTTTTGGATTTAAGGACTTTTCTTGGAGGTACATTCAAAGGAATTTTCTTTGAGACACATTATTTTTGTACATTTGATCTGATTTTGCAAGGAATTTTTTTGGGTTTAAAGAATTTTCTTGGAGGTATGTGATAAATTTTTTTGGGCTTCATTTTTTTTTTAAGTATGGATTTGGGCTTAATTTCGAAAGGACATTTTTTGGTTTTGGGTTGAACTAAATCTTAATGAGTTTTTGTGTAACTTTTTAAATGAAATTTTTTTGACTTGGAAGGAAATATTTTGAACTTCATTTCATTTTTATAAGACATTTTTTTCTTGAATTTTTTAAAGTGTTTTGGATTGAAGTATGTATTTTTTGGAAAATTTTTAAAATGAATTTTTTTTTTTTTTAAATTAAATATTTTGTGATGCTTTTTTTAATTGATTTTTTGTCTAAATTTTTGAAGGAAATTTTTTGAACTTCATACTCTATTATCATGGGAAATCGAAGAAATTGTACGAGAAAATATGATCGAAAAAGAGACCGTGAGGAATGTAGAGAAGAGACGAGACAATCTTGCAAAAGAAAGATAGAAGTACTCTCAAATATTGAAGGGGAAAATCAACCTCAACTAAAAGTTGAAACAAGTATGTAAATGTAAATATTATGATCTTGATATATTTAAAATTTTCCTAGTGTAAAATGTGAAGCTTAATTTTTATCTAATGAACTAATTTGAAAAATATTTTGCAATGTAAAAAAAGAGAGATATTCCTCAAAACATTGATGATGAGATACAAAATTTTAAAAGAGAAAGTGAAAGAGATATTGAACCAATGATTGAAGATGGTGAAAATGATGAAAGAAATTCAAGTGAAGAAATCGAATCACAAGGTGTATATAGATATATGTGTGTGTGTGTGTGTGTGTTGAACACATGCACGTATTATTGACATTATACATATATTTATTAATTTAGTTATTTATTGAATATGTAAACTTATTATGTACTATTCATTCGAATATGTACAGATGAAATCAATGTCGATGACTAGATGTTAGAAAATGTTGACACTCACACATATGGAGATAAAAAAAGTTGACCATTATATACGATATCGTGTTAATTGCATTTTTGAGAAGTATTTCATAAAGGAAAATGTGACAGTTCAATCCCAAATGTTGAAAGGTCTCCTATCAATAAGGAAATTAAAAGAAGCTACGACTTTATTGGGTATTCGAAAATCAACTGAAGATTACAAAAATGAAGGAAAATGTGATACAAAATATAAATAGTGCTATAAATTCAATTAGAAGATCTAGACAGAAAAATGTTTTAGTTGTACGTAGAGCAATACATATGGCAGTGGTTTCTCCAAGTACTAAAGAGAATCGCTTGGTAAAATCTATGGCACAAACATTATGAATCTCACGAAAAACATTACACAACTATCGGAAATTTCGGTTGCAAATAGATGTAAATGATGAACTTGTTTGTTGGAGAGCTATTTGTAGGCAACCATACAAAGATAGACTTGCAGAAAATGTTAAAAAATAATATATGAATATTGGAAGAACAATTCGCGTGTTTCGCCAACTGTAAGGCATGTTATTCAAAGAATAATAACATGAAATCAGTACGAAGAACATGAAAAACATTTCTTGGAAACCACTGAGATATAGTTTTTCAACAAGTTCAAAGAAGAGAATCATGAAATTCATGTTTCAATCAGTGCTTTTGCTCAACAAAAACCATGGCATGTAAAACCTATCACCGTATGCGACACTTTTTGTTGCCATTATCATGTGGAATTTGAGTTATATTATGACACATTCCTTGATTTTTGCAGAACATTTTGGAAGGATTCACCTCCTCCTTCCACTATTCGTGATTTCATATCTCAAATTCTATGTGAAAGAGAAAGCGATGAACTATTTTACGAAAATAAATGTGTTGGTGGTAAAAAATGCGATGATTGTGGAAATTTGACTAAATTTCAAAACAAATATCGTACTGATATAAATGATCAATCATTGTCCAACATGAAAGTGAAATGGAAGAGATACGAATATATCCATACATCGATTCAAGGTGCAAATAGTGTTAAAAGAATTGAATTACGAGAAGAGAAATTTTTGTGATAGACTTTTTGAGAAAGTTTGAGGAAGAAATTTACAAATACACCAAGCATTCCCATAGAGCTCGATGGCAAGACTTTCAATTCAAAAAATCCTGTGAATTTTTTCCACCAGGGACCATTTTTTCAGTAATTGATCTTGTAGAAAACTACACATTTGTTCCACAAAAAGAAATTCAAAGTGAATACTATCATTCTGACCAAGTCTCCATGCTCGTCCATATTTTATTTAGGCATGATGAACAAAACGCCGATCATATAAAAAGCACCAATGAAAATCGACATATTATTAAAGAATATCACTTTTATATCAGTGACGATCGTACACATGATACATATTTTGTACAGCATTGTTTTGGAAAAATTTATGATTCCTTGAAAAATCGTGGAATAACATTCAATGAACATTGGATATGATCAGACGGATGTGCAGGACAATTCAAATCTGCACGATCATTCTTTTGGTTGTGTTGTCTTCATAAGAAAACCTGCATTAAACATTGTTGGAATTTCTTTGAGACTGTCCATGGAAAAGGAGAACATGACGGTGTAGGGGCATGCATAAAACGAGCACTTCGAAGATATCAAATGAACCTCTCTGCAAGCCGACTTTTGGACGCAAAAGAAGTTGTTCAATAGTGCATCGCAGCTCTAAGCCATGAGACTAACTGATCAAGGGAAGTGCGAAGGTACATTCAATTTAATTTTTATTGGATATCTAATTTTAAACAGTGTACATTTATCAGAATGATTATCTTTGATTGTATTTTGATATCATATTTACATTCTTCTTTAAATTTTCCATATAAAGGTTTTTTTGGCATATTGGGATTGAAGACATAGATAGATCAATTGGAAATGACATTGAAACAATAAAAGGGACTCAAAAATTGCATTCAATTAAAACAAATTCATCCAGAAATGTGTTTGCATTGGATAAAAGAAAATATTCTTGTTTTTGTCATGTTTGCATAGACAACAAAAAATCCAATGACATTTGTGAAAACAAAATGTATGTAAAATATTGGAAACATATAGAGCTAAATACAAAGGGAAAAATGTCCATTGCAATGTTTGAAGAAATGCAATTAGAGGAGACTACAATATCATTCGATCATGATCGAGTTTCTGATCTTGTTAGAGAAGGTAACATTTCAATTGCTTTCTAATGATAAAGATCTAGAAATAAATTTGAATATGTATAATTTTGTTAAGTTTGTTTTATTGTGCAGGAGATGTTTTTGTTATAATTGCACCTATTGACAACAATGAAAATGTGAAGCATTATTTGATGCGTTGCATTGAACAAAAAATGAAATTATTAGAAGACTATAATGATCACCGATTTCCATATGAAAGACGATCTATTATACTAAAAGGTTATTTTTTATGACAAACTAATCAAAGTGGAAATTTTGTTTACTTTGAAGACTATGAACATGATTTCATAATTTTTCAATATATTCACTTGGTGTGTGAAACGCGCATAAAGTTGATCAAGGTTCAATCAAAGAAAAAAATGAAAATTAAGAAATGGAAAATGTCAAAATTTGATCATGAACGAATTATTGAAGATGGCATTCCATTGGAATTTTTTTGATTGAACTGCCCACCAATTTATTCTCTTTGGATTATATGTTCTAGAACTTCCAGTACTCAATTAAAAATTGAGCTGCCTTGTTATGTTATCTATGCAAGTGTTTGCACATGTACAAATTGTTTTGGTACATGCACACTCTAGTATCAACTGAAAATAGCTTTTCTATACATGCATTGATGAAAAATGTTGTATATATATATATATATATATATACATATATATATATATATATATGTTTCTAGAATGAAATTAATTGTTCAAGTAGTTTTACTATGTGCATTGATGAAAAATATTTCCACGTACTAAATATATATGTCCTAGAATGAAATTAATTGTTCAAGTAGTTTTCCCATGTGCATTGATGAAAAATGTTTCACGTATTGAATATATATGTTATAGAATGAAATTAAAACTGAATGGACCATCAATTTACCAATTTATAAATCAACAAGGCTACCTAGTTGAGTGCATTAATGACATTGACCCCAATTCAACAAAAATATATCTACTTATATTTCCAATCAAAATTAAAGGGATTTATATGGGAAAGACGCAGAACATATAGCCTATGAACTACTTTAGTTCAAAGGTCAATGAAGGTATCATCATGTGGGAAAATGTTTCAAGAACACTTGATCGTACTTAAAAGTAATCTTAAGATTGTTTTTGATCTTTACATACTACATACTATTGTTTGAGTGAAAAAAAATTTAAAAACTTACCAAATGTACTTCAACCATCCAAAACTTGAATTTTAAAAACTTTTTGATTATATCAAAACAAATTACTTCACATGTCATGCCAATTGTAGTTCAACTATCCAATAAAAACATTAAACATTTAACATTATATCACATGCCAAATGTAGATTGAAACCATCCAAAACTTAACTTTTAATTTAACAAAAAATTATAGATCACAACATTACTTCACATGCCAAATGTACTTCAACCATCCAAAACTTGATTTTTAAAAACTTTTTGATTATATCACAACATTAATTCACATGCCATGCAAATAGTATTTCAAAAATCCAATAAAAACATTCAACATTATATCACATGCCGAATCTGAGATTGAAACCATCCAAAACTAAAGTTTTAAAAACTTTTTGACTATATATCGTGCAACATTACTTCACATGCCATGCCAATTATAGTTCAACTATCCAATAAAAACATTTAACATTATATCACATGCCAAATGTAGATTGAAACCATCTGAAACTTAACTTTTAATTTAACAAAAAATTATAGATCGCAACATTACTTCACATGCCAAATGTACTTCAAGCATCCAAAACTTAAGTTTTAAAAACAAAACAAATTATAACACATCATTACATAACATGCCAAATGTAGTTCAAAAGCAAAACATTAATTTATAGATGACAACATTACTAGTAGTTCAACTATCCAAAACTTAAAAGTTTTAAAAACCAAACAAATTATATAACAACATTACTTCACATTCACATGCCAAAAGTACTAAAACATCCAAAACTTAACTTTTTGGAACAAAGCAAATTATATTAAAAAAATAAAATATGTCCAAAAATTGTAGATCTCACAAGTATCAAGTATCAAGTTATATATATATGACTGTGCATCTAGATAATATATAAAAAAGTAAATTTAAGACTAGAAATCTCAATCAAATCTACAAATCATGTCCATCAAATACAGATGGATTTAGTGTATTCCCTAGCAGAGTCTCGATCTGTGCGCTATCTTGCGAAACATGGGGAACCTGTACACAATGCATGTACAAACATTAAAATTTGATGTTTTAAAAATGAGTGAGAATATATAGAACTTCATGTAAAAAACAAAATATAAAAAAAATCATGCAATACCTCATGAGGTTCCCTCTCCATTTGTTCGCCTACTACAACTTCCCCCATGGGAACATCTCCAACAGTAAACTGTACAATATACATGTAAAGTTATATATATATTAAAAAATTTCAGATGAAAATGCACATGTGTACATATATAAACTTATTTTCAATAATATTAAAAAAAAAAGTTAGACAACTTGTTCAAATGGTTGAAATGGTGTGGATGTTCCTGTCTCCATCGCTAGAGTCCGTGGATTAAAGAAATCTACTATAGAAACCTAAAATTCAAAATTTTAAAAGTATAAAATAACTCAAGATCAAGATCTCAATTTATAATAAAACTTAAATAAACTTCAATTTATAAATTATAACTTTTAAAAAAACATATATATATTTAAAAGTGAAAAATTGAATACTTCTGCAGGTGAATTTGGGACATCTCCTAAGAGAGGCTCCAAAAGAAAATCTCCAAAAACCTAAAATTCAAAAAATTTAAAATAACTCAAGATATAGATATATATATCTCAATTTTTAATGGAACTTTTTGAGGTGGAATATATATATAACTTAAACATAAATTTTAAAGTGAAATTTTGTCCATACTTGTTGTGGATGTGGCACATCTCCTAAGGAAGTAGAAGGTACATCTCCCAAGGAAGAAGAAGGTACCGCCATCCCAAAAACATCGGACGGAATCAGAATCTGTTAAAACATTTTATTATTATATATGTACATGTACATGTACATGTGTGCACAATTATTTATTTTAAAAATATCACTTAAAAAACACTAACATTTGTCAACATATCTTGATGGTGAGACCCATCTTCATTGTTTGAACCAGCCGAACGTGATATTAACATTTTCGTCATTCATCATGCGTGACAACTGAAAATGGTGTTTTAACATATAATGATACATTTTTGTTAGATTAATGTACATACAAATAAATGTATACATGTACATACACATGTATTTATTACAAATTGTATAGATGTATGTGTTAAAATAATTGAACCCTAAGGTCATTAACACATACCGTTCCCATGCCCTCTTCCTCATGAAGAATTAGGTCTTGCCAACCATTGCGACAATTCTTTGCATATATTCGGATATCTTCAACATTCATGTTATCAATCTCTTCATCTGTACAATACACAAAATTTGCACGTACATTCTCACGTGCTCTTTGTCGATTTAGACAAACATCGACTCCACCCAATCCACTATAAACATTGTCGATCATGACATCCCTTGCTTCTCAACTTATTTGAGAAGTTGCATCCATCTCCAACCGCAGAGTTGTGACCCGAAAAGGTCGACTCACCAATGGCGGCTCAGGACGAGGCAACTCCACATCTCACCTAGCGCCAATATGGTCACACAATCGACCTTTCCCTGGACCAAAAAATTCTGACGGAAGGTCATTGTAATTCGGTTTCATTTTCAATTTTTTTTTTGCATAAAACAATTTTGCAAAATAAACAGGAACCTCGTCATTCCATGGGAGCCTTCCATAGGCCGCAAGGTGCCTATCATATAAATAATGAGCTATATCAGGGTGCTTGAAATATTGCACCTTCAACATTTTTCTTTTTGGCCCTTCCTTGAAATTAAACATTGACTTCACCATATCTTTTGTAACTCTTTGTTTTACATCCTTCCATTTATCAGGACCCATAACTGTTTCCTTTCTCTTTCTCACGACTTCTACAAATGTATCAGTCATTGGCCCAAGATTTTTGTACACATTTACTATTTCGCCCAATGAATGTGTATCTATTTCGAGGCTTTGTTGATTCTCAGCAGGTAGAGTCAAATTCACGAGATCTCTCCGCAATTTTGCATGAAGTTGTTGACACATTTCTAAGGTGCATTGCGCCATGTTTCTTTCCCATGGTATATTATAAATGTCGGCCGAATAAGTTTTTGTGGGTAGACAACCTTCTTCTTGAATGTAGCGTTCTTCCCTGTGTCTATTTTGACCAATATTTGGAACATTTTCAGCCTCTACATCAATATATATATAATTTTGTATATTAGAAAAAACACATGAAAACAAATTTGTGCAAATTGAATGAAAAAAATATTGACATTGATGACAACCTCGACATGGTTGGCTAGCATAT
The DNA here is from genome assembly GCA_034641835.2 of Pinus albicaulis. NCBI lineage: Eukaryota > Viridiplantae > Streptophyta > Pinopsida > Pinales > Pinaceae > Pinus > Pinus albicaulis. The sequence goes on along the minus strand of CM076582.1, from coordinate 1,015,009,983 downwards.
TCTCCACCCTGAAACTGTTGAGAACCAGAACAACCATGTTGAGAACTAGCACCACCAGCCGTTGATTTACCTCTGGGGGAATAAATATCACCACCTTCACGCAACCTGCTACCACTTATTGATAGCCTTCTAAGGGGATTTGAACCACTACCAACCTCTCGAGAGGAGAGAGAAACTTCATAAACAAATACGAATTTATAATCAATTGAAAAATACATTCATACATATAAATACATGTGTACATATTCATTGATTAAATTGTGTTAAAACCATACCAGGACTGGGTGAAACATGGGCATCCATGGCTAGAGTAGAGACCCTTCTCTTCTTATTAGCTCCTAAAAAATAAAAAATGAAACTTATTAACAACTAATTTAACTCACAAAGTTGATAAAAAATCAATTCCATATGTACACACATGTATGGAGATTTAAGATTATATTTAAATTTACCATGAACAGCTCTCGATCCTGATCCCTAATCCCCCCCTCTCGTAGAGATATGAGATTTTGTTGATCTTCGTCATTCATCCTCTATGATATATATATATCTACGGTGAACATTTACAATCATTTTTTTAAATAACTAATTAAAATTAAATTCAAAATAAATTTCAGAAAATTAATGTAATTTAGTGTAAACAAATTATGTAAAACACAACTTTCAAAGCACTAATTGATGTGTAAAACTCATTTTAATTAAAAACAAGTTATAAAAATTATAAGTTCACCAAATTGTGTTTTACATGGTGGGAGCACACTTGGTATAAAATTGAAAAAAACACTTTGTCATGAAAAATGAAGTGAAACTCCATTTAAACAAAAATTTGTTGAATTCCCCACATTTTAATTTCATAAAAATGTGAAGTTCACCACTTGTTGCAAATGTGAAGTTCACCAAGTTGCACTTTACATGGTGTGGTGGGAGCACACTTGGTATATAATTGAAAAAAACACATGGTCATTAAGAAAGACACATTTATAAGTACACAACACACACATATCCAAGATATGTTACAATGTCGATCAATAAATTTAGAAGGAGAGCGTCTCAAAACTTATTCATCTTTGAGAGATGAATCTTGAATTTTTGAAGAAGAGCGTCTCAAAACTAATTCATCTTTGAGAGATGAATCTTGAATTTTTGAAGAAGAGTGTATCAAAACTAATTCATCTTTGAGAGATGAATATTTCATTGGAATTGCCCCGTATAATTCTAATTCATCTGTTAATTCATCTTTGATAGATGAATCCTAAATTTGAATTGCCCCACAGAATAAATCAACATAAATCTTATTCACATTTGTACAATGCCTTATACTAAAAAATTGAAATTGGCTAACAATATTGTTTGCTATTTCGTGAAGTTCTTTTAGCCTCTCCTTCTTAACTTGGTATACACCATTCATCTCGTTGCACACAAGTTCAGAATTGGTGAAAACTACAATTCCATTTGATCCATACTCCATTTTTGTTCCCAAGCCTTCTATCAATCCAATATAATATGCCTCGTTGTTTGTTCTTCTTCCTGGTATATTCATTTTCCTTTGGACGACTTTGCTAGTTGCAATATTGGAAAGCACATATGTAATCACTGCATTCCCTGGATTGGGATAGCAAGAAAATTCTATGCATAATTTCCTTTTTTCAACCATATTTAATGGTTTTCTTATCCCTAAAAAAAACAAAATCAATAAAAATATATATATTAAATTGATATTTATTGCAAATGAATGGGAGAAATGAAAAACTTATATTTAGATCTATTCCAGAGATTGACTGTAGGGACATTTACTAGATATGTCACCTTTCATAAAAGATGAGATCCAGAGGCTACTTGGCCCTTTACAGACTCTGCCTATAGAGCTACCATGGATATGAAAATGAAAAACTTCTAATTAGATCTATTCTAGAGATTGAATGTAGGGGCATTTACAGTTAGGTTAAAACCTATGTTTTGTATCAAATCACTTTTGGTTTCAATGGGAAACTTTTATGGCTAATTTGTGTTTTACATGTTGAATATAAAAGGTTTTTTCTCTCTCATTGTTTGAGACCATGGATATGAAAATGAAAAACTGTATACTTGGTTAAAACCTATTTTTTGTATCAAATTACTTTTGTTTCTAAATACTATATATAACATGTCTGATTGTGAGCATTTTCATAGAGATTGACTGTAGGGGCATTTACTAGATATGTCACCTTTCATAAAAGATGAGATCTAGAGGCTACCTGGCCCTTTACAGACTCTGCCTATAGAAATACCATGGATATGAAAATGAAAAACTTCTAATTAGATCTATTCTAAAGATTGAATGTAGGGGCATTTACTAGATTAGGTTTTAAAACCTATATGTTTTGTATTAAATCACTTTTGGTTTCAATGGGAAACTTTTATGGCTAATTTGTGTTTTACATGTTGAATATAAAAGGTTTTTTCTCTCTCATTGTTTTAGACCATGGATATGAAAATGAAAAACTATATACTTGGTTAAAACCTATGTTTTGTATCAAATCACTTTTTGTTTCTAAATACTATATACATGTTGATTGTAGGGGAATTTACTATAGGAGCATTTAGATCTATTCCAGAGATTGATTATAGGGGCATTTACTAGATATGTCACCTTTCATAAAAGATGAGATCCGGAGGCTACCTGGCCCTATACAGACTCTGCCTATAGAACTACCATGGATATGAAAATGAAAAACTTCTAATTATATATATTCTGAGGATTGAATGTAGGGACATTTACTATATTAGGTTTTAAAACCTATATGTTTTGTATCAAATCACTTTTGGTTTCAATACAAAACTTCTATGGCTAATTTGTGTTTTACATGTTGAATATAAAAGGTTTTTTCTCTCTCATTTTTTGAGACCATGGATATGAAAATGAAAAACTATATAATTGGTTAAAACCTATGTTTTGTATCAAATTACTTTTTGTTTCTAAATACTATATACATGTTGAATATAAAAGGTTTTTTTCTCTCTCATTGTTTGAGACCATGGATATGAAAATGAAAAACTTCTATTTAGATCTATTCTAGAGATATGACTAATTTGTGTTTTACATACATTGAATATAAAAGGTTTTTTCTCTCATTGTTTGAGACCATGGATATGAAAATGAAAAAATTCTATATTTAAAACTATTTGAGAGATTGATTGACTTGTAGGGGCATTTACTCTTAGGTTAAAACCTATGTTTTGTATCAAATCACTTATGGTTTCAATGGGAAACTTTTATGGCTAATTTGTGTTTTACACATGTTGAATATAAAGGGTTCTTTTCTCTCTTATTGTTTGAGGACATGGATATGAAAATGAAAAACTTCTATTTATATCTATTCTAGAGATATGGCTAATTTGTGTTTTACATACATGGAATATAAAAGGTTTTTTCTCTCATTATTTAAGACCATGGATATGAAAATGAAAAACTTATATTTAAAACTATTCCAGAGATTAACTATAGGGGCATTTAATCTTAAGTTAAAACCTTTGTTTTGTATCAAATCACTTATGGTTTCAATGAGAAACTTTTATGGCTAATTTGTGTTTTACATGTTGAATATAAAATGTTTTTTTCTCTCTCATTGTTTGAGACCATGGATATGAAAATCAAAAACTTCTATTTAGATCTATTCTAGAGATATGGCTAATTTGTGTTTTACATACATTGAATATAAAAGGTTTTTTCTCTCATTATTTGAGACCATGGATATGAAAATGAAAAAATTCTATATTTAAAACTATTCGAGAGATTGATTGACTTGTAGGGGCATTTACTCTTAGGTTAAAACCTATGTTTTGTATCAAATCACTTATGGTTTCAAGGGGAAACTTTTATGGCTAATTTGTGTTTTACATGTTGAATATAAAAGGTTTTTTTCTCTCTCATTGTTTGAGACCATGGATATGAAAATGAAAAACTTATATTTAGATATATTCTAGAGATATGGCTAATTTGTGTTTTACATACATTGAATATAAAAGGTTTTTTCTCTCATTGTTTGAGACCATGGATATGAAAATGAAAAAATTCTATATTTAAAACTATTCGAGAGATTGATTGACTTGTAGGGACATTTACTCTTAGGTTAAAACCTATGTTTTGTATCAAATCACTTATGGTTTCAATGAGAAACTTTTATGGCTAATTTGTGTTTTACATGTTGAATATAAAAGGTTTTTTTCTCTCTCATTGTTTGAGACCATGGATATGAAAATGAAAAACTATATAATTGGTTAAAACCTATGTTTTGTATCAAATTAATTTTTGTTTCTAAATACTATATACATGTTGAATATAAAAGGTTTTTTTCTCTCTCATTGTTTGAGACCATGGATATGAAATTGAAAAACTTATATTTAGATCTATTCTAGAGATATGGCTAATTTGTGTTTTACATACATTGAATATAAAAGGTTTTTTCTCTATTCACAGCGAAAGAACTGCTCTAGATGGAAAATTGAGAATGTGATGTCTTGTTTGAGGTGGAATGTGAGTCCCTTAGACCAGTGGGTCTCATGGACATTATTAAAATATATCATATCATATCATCATATCATTTCCTCATTGACATAATTTGTAATAGAATCATATCTCACTACTTGGAATACCATTAGAAGACTAATAGTGGGATTAAAAAACACATTCTAACCACTAATTGCTAGTGTAAATTCCTTGTAGGATTCTTTGACCGTGCAACTCAGAATATGACTTGTGGTTGTGGAGCACACATCTCCACTGCTCATAGTATCTTTTATTATTTCCGTTGGAATGGTGGTCCTAGTACTAGTTCCAAAATGGAGATATTGGCTTTATGGGGACTCTTTTATTGTGCTATGTGGATATATGTTAAATCCTTAATAGTCTTTGGTGACCCTAAAGTTTCTATTGACTGGCCAAACCATGGGACATGCTTCAACCCTCCACATGTATCAAATTGGTTACAACGCATATGGGAACTCACACGACATTTTGAGGAGCTCACATTCACTCACATCCAAAGAGTCCAGAACTCCATGATGGACAGAGTATCAAAGGAGGGCCTCACCATGTTGGTGGGCGAGATATATTTTCAGGTTTACAGGAATGATATTCACTTGGGTTATGGGAACATTCCCCTATATTATTATGTTTATTCATTTTTTAGTATTCTCTGGAGCTCTAGATGATTGGCTCTCTGTTTACATTGACTATTCCTACTTATATTTTTGCACAGGATTTTTGATATGTTATCTTTTGCACATGTGGTTCCTCGCTTTCTTCTTCTACGTGTTTATATCTTTGGAATATGTTCTATTTAGCTGGTTTTGGCTTATATGCCTCTCATAGATCAGTTTTTGAACTTTTTCTAGTTCCTTCAAGCTCTCCGAACCACTTGTCTATCTATATTGTGATTTGTAGTATATCATTTGAGCAACACTGCTCACTTGTAACCTATAATCATGTAACTATTTTATTTAATATAAAACTATGTTTTTTACTTGCCTGAAAATAAAAATAAAAAACCCTTGCTTTAAAAAATAAAACACAATTCACCACCACGTAGTTACACCATAAGAAATTCCCTTTGAGGAGTCTTTGGAGGGTATGGAGGTGAACACTACAAGGCTACAGGTGGCCAATCCCTGCCATTTTTTTGGCATGACAGAAAATAGGCATCAGTACTTCATTAGCTCGGCTTTAGGTGAATACTTTGGTCAAATCTTTGGGAGATTTGAAATAATCCTCGATGAATATGGTGATGATTTCAGATAGATTGGCCACCAGAAATGTTTGAATCTCCTTCAATGTATTCACAACTGGCATCTATAACATAACAACATTCCAAATAAACAAAATATTTAAATATTGGTTTTGATAAATTTAAATATGGTTGAAAAAATCTATAATCAGTTGTAAATTATCAATGTGTTTGATGTTGGACATTTGGCTAGGTTGAAATTTCTAGAATAAAATAGACCTCAATATGAGTAGGATTGGTTTACACCCAAGCTAGAGAGGTTATTTTCATCTGTTACCATCAATATTATCTGAGCATTTGGGCAAATTCAAATCTCTTGAGTAATGTGTACCTCGAGGTACGGTGGATTGATTTACATAGACAAATAACACCCAAATAGACTGAATATCACTTTGAATGTCTAAATTATCTCCAAAGTTAAATACTGGGCAGTGTAATTGGTGATTACCTTGTTATAAAATATTATGTAAATATGCAATTAAAAGTTAAAATCCTAACCCAAAAAAATACAGCAGCCAAGCGACATGGAATTTCAAGTAATATGAAATTGCAACAATTGCCTCTGCAGAAATGACAAAACCAAACATCAATCTCGTAATCATACATGTCATGTGTACCTCAAGGTATGGTGGACTGATTTACATTGACAAATGACACCCAAATAAGTGAATATCAATTACGCTAAAAATTATCTTCAAACTTAAACAATGCATCCTCCTCTACTATGTTTTACTTACTCTGGTCTATAATGGTATTTTACATTCAAACAATTGTATACACATAAACTAGATCATAACAATAATATTAAAATAGGAGAATGTATACACTTCCCATGGCAAGTTAATACATGTTGAAAATAATTTAAAAAGATAGTCAAAGTAAGATGATATTGTTGCGGCGATATGGCTTTGACATTTAAAGTAGCGTTTTTTTCACCATTCAATTGCCAAATAAACCAAATAAATGCTCTAATATGGAGAAATTACTTACCTAGAGCAACTCCTGAGCAGCAATTCGCGGGCGCAGGCGCTAAATCAGCAACAGAGTAGCAGAGTGCGAACAGACTATGCGAACAGAGACGCGCCACAGAAACTTAAACACAAACCCGCGAATATACTATGCGAACAGAGACGAGTGAAAATGAAAATCGTTTGCAGGTGATATATTTATAAAATATGAGTTCGGCTGAACTTTTTTTAATGTTCGACCGAACTAATAGTCTGGCCGCACTAAAAGTTCAGCCGAACTGTTAGTGCCGGTTTTCCCATCTCCGGCAAAAATTTTGTTTGCCCACGCTGTCAATGTGACGTCAATCTAAACGACAGAATGAGTTTGGCCGAAATTTCTCATACAGCTTGGCTGAACTATTGCCGAAAAAAAAATTTCGCCCCCGATTCTCACAAAAGTGTAACCCAACTTCACATTTTCACCCTTTAACACTACAAATTCCCAACATTAATTACATTAATTAAATTGAATAGCTGTAATATTATGTATTTTTGGATATGGTCAAAGGGGACAGAAACTACCCATGGTATCTGCCCACAATATTCTCCTTTGTTTCTGAGGGAAAATAATAAAATAATTCTTCTAGAAAATCTATCAAGTGTATAAAAAGGGGTAGGAGCTACGTGATCTGGGTAAATCTCTACTACCCTTTAAACCAAGTCCTTTTACTTCGGCTGATGTGTTAGAATTAAATTTTATCAAAAGAATTAATGAACGCATGCAGATATAATCAAGAGGAACTTAACAAGCATTAGCAACATAAGATATTGATAATGAAGTTCGTCCAGGAGGGACTACATCTCCGGACCTCGGTGTCAAGATGGTGTAGGCTGCTGCATTCAGTGCTGGAAATAGTGATGATGTACATGGATGTTATTTTCTATGTCATACAAGGAAAATTCCTTCATGCAGGAGTGGTTGGACCTCTCCACGAGATGTTCCACTATGAAACTCTCATTCACAAAAAGGACTCCTATCAGCATGACAATCTCACTAAATCGCGACTAGGAGTATCACGCTGTACATGGAAACAAAGGGATCTCAAATATAAAACAAATCCATGATAGAAATTACATCTCACATCAAGAAAAAAACAAGATCCCACATCAAACATCAAGTAGGGATCTATACAGCGGAATGCATCTCATAGAAAAGAGACAACGAAGTACGTGATCACACTGCATATACCTCAAACTGAAAATGACTGAAGAATAGGTTGCTCCGCTGCTGGATCTGAAATCACCATCGCAATATTGGCATCGAAAAGCATGAAATTGACTGCTCACTCATTGAATGCAGACACCGGCACTCCACTTTGAAAATTAGCTAAAAAATCTAAGGCTCAAATGGAAAATCTGACTGCACTGCTAAACTTGTGTCACCAAGAGGTGTAGGATCGACTGTCAATTTGTTGAATTCTGACACTGTCGAAATCTGAGCCTTAGGGAATCTTTTAGATTCCCCCTAGATTCCTCAAAGATGCTGCTCCATAGGGAACCTGGAAATCTACAACTCAAAATAGGAATCTGACCTCACCATTGAGATCTTTGCGAAATTTTGAGAAGAATGAGTATAAGGTTGACCTCATTCTGACACTGGCGAATTTCAGCCTCCAAGGAATCTAAAAGATTCCCTCAAGATTCCTAAAGATTCTCCTCCACAAGGAATATGAAAAATCGTTGCTCAAAAGGCGAATTCAACCTTGCCATTGTGTTCCATGATAAATTATGGTTAAAATGCATATAAAGTTCAATACATTCTCACACAGGAAAATTTTACCTCAGAATAAAAAAGATTCTCCAAGCATCAAAAGGATTCTGTCTCGAAAAATGTGCCTGCAATAAAATAATATTAAACTACCTTGAACTGTGTGCTCCTCCTCCACTGCCTGGCCTAGGCGCACTTGTGAAAACTTGAGTTTAAGTAGAATTTCTTGGCGGAGATTCCCAAGAGCCATCGTTGGCGTAGTGGTAAATTTTAGGAATTGGTTAAGGGAGGTTGGGGGATCAAATCATGCATCCCCATAAGAATCTAGATATAATCGTTTTTGTGTGGGAACATTATTTTAAAAAAATGGGTGGGGTCGGGCCTGCCTTGGGCGGCCCTCCCAACAAACCCGTTGGCATTTGTTATATATAACATATATTATATTTTATGGGAGTTATGGTTGAGGTGGCGCAGTTGACCGCCGACCACCCCACCATATATATATTCATATTGTTATGTTAAGTGGTGGGGTGTAGTGGGGTTTCGCGAGGTCCTGCGGGGGTCATGGCCCACCAGCCCCAACATTTTTTTTGTATGTTTTCATAACGTGGATGGGGGTAAGGGTTGTGGTCACGAACCGCCCTTATTTTTAATATATTTTTGTTTTTAAATTCAACAAACCCCACCTTTTTAAACATTCAGTTTTTAGGCAAAAGGAGTGATTTTAATTGTCCCACAATTTTGCCTGGAATCTGGCCAAAGCTGGCCGGAATACAGAGTTCGGATTTCTGCGAAATTGCGTCCTCCTTAACCTGTCAAATCATCTAGTCAACCTTAGAACTTTGACCAGCTCTAACTTTCACATACGAAATCGGTTTGATGAACCATTTGAACCGTTGCGATCAGGAGGATGAGATGTTAAACCTGAAGCTAGTTGGAGAGCAATCCAAGCACTTTTATTTGTGAGCTTTCAAAAGCCCTCTTTGTCCTGTGTGTGTCTCTAGAGCCACCTGAGGGCATTCAGGTTTATATATCTTATTGTGTTACTTTAGAACTAGGCATGGCCAGTTCTAAGTTGATCCTAGTACGAAATCCTTGCAGTGATTTTTGTATGGTGGATTAATCTAGGATTCACAAGTGGGCTTCAATTTCTTAGATTTCTCATTGTTAAGTAGTCGTGCATGCCATTTGCAGGGGTTCCAATATTTTTGTATGGGCATGTGTTATTTTATTTTTAGTTAATAATATAAATAAAATGATGTGTTCCTAGATCCCGTCTATATTCATGTTTTTACTGAGATATTTTTATTGAGAACACTAGAATGTGCTAGATCTGATGAAATTTTTAAGGTTTGGGATATTACAGTGTTATCATAGTTGTGCATCCTGACAAATTAAGGGTGTTTTATTACAGATCGAGGGTCAGGAGAAACTAGTCTTCGATGATTCCCCATAATCACCCTATCCAGTAACTCACCCAATTTCGGTGGTTTTTTGTAACTACCCTAGTTGGTTGCACAATTTTATCTATAGGAAATTTATTTTTTGATATTAACCCTTATTTTGGGAGATCAAAGGAGTTGATCCTCTCAAGATACCTAGATCTGCCTATAGCAGAGAGTTTGTGTTGTAAGTAATTAAGAATTTAGACCATTTGAAAGGGTCGAATCACAGATCTCACCCAAATCTAAATAAATCAAAGCTCATAATCGAGAACACAAGTGCAAAATAGTGGATTAAATGTGAAGGAGTGAATGTGGATTACATCAGTTTAGCACTCGCGAAGGGCCAATATATATCATGTGAGACATTTATTATCATCTAAACTGGAGACAGGGTGACCATTTATTATCATTTGAACTGGAGACAGGGTGACCATTTATTATCATCTGAGATTCTCTGATTATAGGCACGGTTGCAACATCACTTTGGGTGTGGAGAAGGGTTGAGTGATAAGTCGGTCAATTGACAGCATTATCGCAACCTGAGCATCGGAGCACCATCATAGCAGTACCCTGGGCACAGAGAAGGGCCTAGTTGTGGACTCGTTATTGCTATAAGTCATTGGTGCAACAGAATATTCGAAAACTGTAAAATTATTAGAGCACAAATATGGATCTTGTTGAAGAATAATTGCACAAACTTGCCAAGTTGAAAAAGAAAAACAATTAGAATTGAGAATAAAATTGATTTATCAATATTGGTGTGAGAATCGATATATAAAGCAACTAAGTTAAGCTTAGTTGTACATGAAATAACTATGGATAGTTAAAGTTAATTGAAGCTAAGTGTGTTTTATGTTATGTTAATGTGCACATGCACCACATGCAAGCACTAGAGTTAAATAACTAAGCCAAGTGCACATTGCATGTAAGCACTCGAGTTAACTAGCTAAAGACAAGTGCACATTGCATGCAATCTATAGAGTTGAACTAAAGCTAATCTAGGTGCATGCACGCCAACACCCCCGCTTAAGCATAAATTAGGTGAGTGTGATGCAAAATGAATGAGTCCCGACAACATGGCCATTTTAGGTACCCATATACAATGCATGAAAAGACAAAAGAGGGAAAACCAAGTGGGAATAAAAACCCCCTCTCAAAATATAATTGAAAATTAGAGAAAAGACAACTACTAGGCAGTCGTGTCCTTCACCTTGAGACAATCTCGCAAAAATCAAAACTTTTTCTCAGTGAAAGTCTAGGTGAAGATATCAATAGTCTACTCAGAACTTGGACAATACTGAAGATCAATGATCCCACCATGGATCTAGAGGAATAAGCTTCATTTTTGGAAGTAGAGGTATCAACTCCCATTTTTGGATCAAAGACTGAATTTCCTTATACATGGTTGCATGCCAATATGGGTTCCCTGCAACTTCGTCATGCATTTGACGATCATATTCATGTACCCTGTATGTATGAATGGGAATGGTTATCTCTAGGGATGCATGCATGTGCATGTGTGGCTTTTGAGATGCATTTTTGGATGCATGAATGGCTCTGCTGAGAGTGCACAAGCTTTCGAAGCTTTAAAAGACAAGATCAATTCAGCTCCATTCCTTGCACTACCAAATTTGAGACAGCCATTCGAGATACAAACCGATGCTAGTGACTATGCCATGGGTGCAGTCATTTTGCAGCTTGGTAAGCCTATCGCCTTTCATTCAGAAACTTTTAATGGTGCTGTGACTAATTATCCTACATATGACAAAGAAATATATGCATTGGTACAAAGTGTCAAGAAGTGGAAAAAATATTTGATGGGTAAAGACACTATTGTACACACTGATCACCAACCATTACAATACTTGCAGTCACAAAAAAAATTGCAGCAATCAAGACATATAAGGTGGACGAGATTTATTCAACAATTTCACTTGGTTATAAGGTACAAAATTTATATTCAATAAAGTTGCAGATATGCTTTCGAGACCAATCATTAGTGCTTCTACTTTACTAAAAAATTATTCTGTTGTACATGAGAGTTACATAGAACAATATGCACATGACGTTGATTTCAAAGATGTGTATGCTAGTTTGAGTGAAGGGAATCAAGTTGAAGAAAGAGATTATCACATGCATAACAATTTGTTGTTTTTTTTTGGAAAGCTATGTATTCCACAAGGAGAGAGGCTAAGTGTCATGAGAGAAGCTCATTCTTCTCTTATTTCTAGACACTTTGGGGTAAGAAAAATAGTGGCACATCTACAGAGGTATTGTTATTGGCCTCGCATGTTAGATAGTGTGTCACATTTTATATGAGGTTTTTCTATGTGTGCAACAAGTAAGCCTAGTAATAGGAAGCTTGGATTGTACACGCAAATACCGGTACCAGCAAGGCCATGGGAGAGCATCTCCATGGACTTTGTTGGAGGTCTACCTATGTCAAGAAAATAACATGATTATCTTTTTGTAGTTGTGGATAGATTCAGTAAAATGTGAATACTTATGCCATGTAAGGAGACCATTACTACTGAACATACTGCTGAACTTTATTTTCAAAATGTTTGGGTTCATTTTGGATTTCCCACTTCTATTGTTAGTGACATGGATTCCGGGTTCATTGGGAATTTTTGGTCAAATCTATGGAGAATGATGGACACAAAAATGAAAAAGAGTACCGCTTTTCATCCACAAACAAATGGAAAAACCGAAGTGGTGAACATAACAGTTGTGCATCTATTGAGAGGATATTGCAACAAACATCGTAAGTTGTGGGATGAACAACTGCATTACATTCATCACACTTACAACCTGGAAAATCACTCTTCAACACAAACCTCACCTTTTGAAGCATGATTTGGGTATTTGCAAAAATCACCATTAGATGTCATCTTTGGGAAGGATGTTGCAATTGATGGCCATATTGATATTAATAAGGCTCGAAAGTTCATTGAGAAAATTTAGATGATACATCAACTAGTTCAAGAACAACTTGAGAAAAGTCAAAGAAAATACAAAGAGAGGCATGACAAACACTGGGTTGATCACAAGTTTCAAGAGGGAGATGAGGTATGGTTGCATATTAGCACAGAAAGGATGCAAGGGGAAGGTAAAACTCAAACCCATTCACTATGGTCCTTTCAAGGTCATAAAAAAAGTTGGTAATTATGCATTCCAACTTGATTTTCCTTCTTACGTGCAAATGTATTCAGTTTTTCATGTTGAAAACTTATGCTTGTATGAGCCTCCTTTTATCGATGATCAAGGAAGTGATGTTTAGCTACCTTCTATTGAATATTTCTCACCAAAATTTCTAGATGAGCTCAAAGAAGATATAATTCTTGACAGGAGGACAAGAGCATCAAAGAGGGGAAGCGTTGACTACCTTCGAGTTGGGATCAAAGCCACTAAACCAAGCAAGGCGAAATGGATGGATATTGAAAAGGTGAGGGAGTTGTACCCTCGTGTACTAAACAGGTAATCAAGTATTTTGGGGTTCAAAAGCTTCCCAAAGGGGAGGAATGATTAAGAGTTCATAAATTTTGCTCGAAATTAAAAGTTACAAGATTGGGTTGAAACGAGGATGGTTGCATAGTTCTCGTCTCCCTGATTCTGGTGCCGTGAATGGTTCGAAAAACCGATTCCATATGAGGAGCAATTGACTAAAGACAGAAATACTTAGAAGCATTCTGAGAGAGGAATGGATGATCGTGATTAAATCGAAGATCTAAGGGAGAAATATGAATAGTCGTGATGATTTCGCAAGTCTGATAGAATGATATGCGATGACTTGGCAGAGACATATGTGATGCAATAGATTAACGATGGATGATGAATCACGATTTCACATTTCACAAATAATAGCAGATATCATTAAGAGTTCGCACGATATGTTAAATGGGTTGCGATGAGATGTGATAAGGGTGAAGGATGCGATGTGATGAGGGGGAGCCATGTGTCGGCTTTGCGCAATAGCGCACTTCGCAAGTTTTGTGGTTTAGCGAATTCACAAAGAGTTAAAAGTTGCAGGCAGGCGATTGCGATCGGTTCGACGTATGGTGGGTCCCTCCAACAAGAAGAATGTGTGTATGTAACGTGTTTTGGGTTATTTTCATTCTATTATAAAGAGCATTGTTTGATCACTTCATGTATGTATGTTATTTAACTTCGAATTATATTCTGTTGTTTCCGCTAACCATCAAGCCACTTAACAGATGGGGGTGCGCATGTGGCCACCACTCTAACCATAACTTTTAATGCACGAATTTATTAGCGGAGTGGATAAGGGTGCACCAAACTTGGCGTCCAGCCCTAATTTAACTCCAATTAACTGGAGTTCTCCACATTTAGTAGAGTTTTCCTAGGAGATATTGGGAAAAAGAGTAGGAGGCTCAATTTTTGACCATTTTGAGTGAATGAAGAGTCATTCTTGCCTAATTGGAGTATTCTGAAGCCATTGGTGCAGATAAAACGACCATTAGATCACTGTAACTTCATGTAATAGCAAAATTTTGAGCATAATGAAATATGGACAAGCCATTAGGAGCTAGACCAAAAAATGTAGCCTAGGAGGGGTGAACTGCTTCATCATGCCTACTATGTAAAATTCATGTGGTGACTTATTTATTTGTTTTAAATTGTTGTTCAGTGTTATTTAGGCTTATTTTATGCTTCTAATTCACTAAAGTTCATCGATAATTCATGGAAAAACTCCTTAATCCTTATGCAAACTAATGAACCAATTATGCACATGTTTTTAAAAATTGAAAGACACTTAGCACATCAAAACTAATACAAGCACTTCAGATCACATGTACCCTTTCAATCCCTCACAACCAAAACTTCAACACAATACCCTAGACAACCTAGTGCTATGCCTTCATTCTCCTCAGTCATGCCTTCATCATGACTACATAAGTACCCTAGTAACCTTACATAGGAAACCAAACTATTGTTGATGTCGGTGCACCTCTACTGCCAAAGACGCTACACCACTGTGGGAGAGATCCATGACTGATGCAATTGGTAAAAGCTAATGTATATAGATAATAACAAGTAACCTCAGGTGAAAATAGTGATTTTCTGGAGCCTTAACATTTATCAGCAAATGAAATGACAGGTTCAATTTCATTATTTTTCAATTTGACTTTGCTTCCCCAAAAGCATTTAAATTTATAGCCATGGAGCAAAGAACAATTTCTGCATACCATAATCTTGAAGAGCATGTTTCCCATTGTTTTCCACAATAAAAGTAACTAATTCCATTGATATGAGCATACGATTCTTTTGCATTGCCAAGAAATAAACAATTCATCAATAAAATTAATGATACTTGTAATTTAATCAATTACGGAAGCACTGCATTATATCAAAATTCAGATTGAAAAAAACTAACAGTAAAGACAAAGTTCTAATACAGTGAAAACATAGGCAACTCCAATGAAAACAAAAAAGACATAATAGATATTGAATAATAACAACAAACATATTAGACCTGTATCTCTTTCTGTAGAGTCACCTACTTTAGGTTTTACAACCCAATTAATGTCCTAGTTGTATTTTATACCTCAAAAGTACAACTAAATGTGTTTACCTCAATCATTGAATTGGATTCATAAGATTATCATTCACCATAATCTCATCTAAGCAGTCCACAATTCAACCTGGTCATATATGGTTTTCAAATTGTTCAAACATTCTCTTCATGACCCAAAAAAAATGTCCTATCATAATGCTTACAATAAAGCATTCATTGTTAACAAATCATCAAATTGTTTTTGCAACAATTTTGTGAATATTTCTCAAATTGGGCAGGATAAATGGGCAAGAAAAGAGATAATAAGAAAATCATTGAACTCTTTTTGTTTTCGTACTGCCTGAGCACCCCATGTCTCTTGCAACATCTAGCCAAGAAAAAAGACACCAACTATTGTATAGCTACATATACGAGTATTATGATCCTCAGAACAAACATATTATATTTGTCAAATATCAAAACAAACATGGTGAAAAAAATTAAACGGTTCATCACTAGAATTTATTTGGTTTTGTGAATGCACCAAGAACCATATAAAATATTACATATTTCTGTAGCTACTTTTGGCATATGCTCCACCTTCATGAACAACATACATAAAAAGAGATCCTGAATGCTTCAATGAAACCTGTTTAAAAAAAGAGAAGCTTGAAAAGAATTGATTAAGCAAAACCTCTTGAATGTTATGGCAACAAACATCATGAGAAAATTATAGAAAATGATTAAACGACAATATACAACATATTTATCATGTTTCCAACCATGTGTTTTATTAACCTTTGCAAATATAGACATCAATTATTTTTGTTTGAACACAATAAAATCCATATTGCTTTAAATTAAAAATAATATGATATTGATAAATATAGTAATATGAAAATAAAATACAGTAATACATTGGGCTTGTATAGTTTGGACTTAATCGTAGATCAAGATAGGCTTTCTAAAACATAAATCTAGGGTGTGGGATCAACTTAACATGTAGTTATTCTTATAATAAGGTTACTTGACTTGCAATAAGATGACCAAGATTATGTCAAAAAATATTCAAAACCAATAAAAAATCTCAATTGTTCATGCAAAAGGTAAAGAATAAAGATGTATATCAGTGTACCTCTAAGGTACCCTTGCCATTTGACACCATTTCAGCCATATTTGTCCTAATCTGTTCACATTATCCCAAAATAATGTTTGATCATCAAACATAGGAGCTAAATAAATGAAAAATACATATTGCTTGAACATGCCAACTAATTAATTAAATGATTTTTATACTAACTAAAGATAAAGAAGTGGGCAATATAAAACATCAAGATGAGATACACCTTTAAGATATAAAATTTGTAATAAACAAGTTTTTTCTCATGTAGTTTCATTACAGAGCCGAGATTCCTTGGTCTAGCTACCAGAAAAAACAAAAACAATAATGTGTAATCCAGAAGGTGAGTTACATGTCACTGGATTACCAGATTCTAGTAAAACCAAACCGAAAAAAGTTATTTGTTCACCATTATCATGATGCATGACAGTTTTTTTTTGGTGCATCTATTTTTGATCTCTAGGTTTTAATTGGGTAAATATTATGCATTGTATTTTAGTTTATTATTATTATTTTCATTTGATTACAAATTTTAGCAATCTGATGTATATAAAAATGATTATACTTATATTTATTGCAAAATCACTCTCATATCTATCGTAATTTTGAAATATAGAATAAATTTAAGTTTAATATATTAAATGAATTCTATAAATCTCCCTAATTATTGATTGGGCCTGAGTATATTCGCCTTAGGTCCTTATTGATTCACTATAAGGAAAATACCCTCTAGCGAAGGTTATTAAGGAGGTTTTTACTGTTATAAAATTGGCCAAAATTGTAAAAACAACATTTGGTACAACATCCGTTTATGGTTACGGAGGTTTTAGCAGAGATTTTAATGGAAATTCAACACAACTAAAAAAACTGGGCGGCCGGAGGTTATTACGGATGTTTTTTTTCATCGGTGTGCTACTAAGGTTGCACCGCACCGGTGCGTGTCATCTATACGGTGGCCCCGGGGCGGTCGAAGGTTCCTACACTGGGTCGTTAAGGTATAAAACTGCACTGGGTGCAGTGTTGGTGATACAACGCACGAGGCCATACCAATTGGTCTTGGGATTTGTGTGGTGCCCATAGGTCGTCTTGACGTCACCAGTGCATAGACTTATAGAAACACACTGGTGCGCAGTATCAGACAAACGCATCGATATTTATAATTGGTATTGGTATTTATGTAGTGTCCATACGTCGTACAAATACACCAGTGTGTAGTCTCACATAAAAGCACAGGTGCGTTGTATCGCAAAAAAACACCGAGATTTTTAATTGGTTTTGGTATTTGTGCGGTGCCCATAAGTCATAGAAACGCACCGGTGTGCTACATCATACAAACGCACCGGTGTTCATTTTGTATTTTTTAGAAACATCGACCTGTGACAGTGCAATTATTGTGATTATTCTAAATTCATTATTCATCAAAAGTCGTCACATATATATCTTATAACAATATTCATATGAATTAATTTTTTTTAGTGCATTTGAGAACGACAATGGAGAACACAATAGAATAAATTAAAACATATATATATATATATATATATATAAGACAGTCTTTGTCGTACAAAATGGGATATCTATTGGTATCCCTTTGTCTTTCAATTGGGACACTATGTCCATTACATTAAACAAAATGTATGATTTCACAGACAAATATTTCAAAAAATACAACGCCTTGCTTTGATATCCAAACATAGTGATCATCATTCTTCGCTTGAATTGTTGTCACTGCTAGAGCTACTTCCATGACTTGGGTTATTTTCAAGAATGTTTTGTTCATGGTGTTGATTATTTTCTTCTTCTTCACCTTCCATCTACAAACATAAAAATAAACTGAAATGAGTGCATATACATTGGTGAGAATAATGAAAATTGCAATATTAAACAATATACATCAATGTAAATCGAAAAGAAAAATGATGTACCATAGCAACAATTGACTTATAAACTATACACATTCTTTCAAAACCATGTACCATGCCATTTTTCAAAATTTCATCTGTTGGCACAGTTCCATCCTTTGTTTCCTGCAAGTTTTATACCCCATAACAAATCATATATTTAATATAAAATAATTTTTTTGTTCTATTAATTATAGATGGAGCTAAGTAAAACAAGATCGATAGATGCTTACAAATTCCAAAATTAATTTCTGATATGCCAACATATACTCACAACCCATATTTAACCCAATTTTAGTCAATTCGTTTGATGGTTCTTCTTTGTATGTTAGCACCTGTTTGAAGACATTTAATGATGTTTTTTGTAAAAAAACTTAAGAAATACAAAAATGAAATCTAGTTAAGTTGTTAAAAGGAAGTAACAATTACTCACAAACTTAATTATCAACCCTTTTCTTCCTTGTCATCCTATTTTATATGCTGAATGGATTCCATTTTCTTTTCTTTTCTGCAAGAAAATACTTGAAAATTAATATTTAATATTAAATTGTTTATTTATTTTACCTAATGATCGAAAAATTCAATTATTACATAATACATTTGAAGCACGTTGTTGTTGAGATGGCTCCTCCCGCGATGCAATTTTGTCCATTTCTTTGACCATATCCTTGTACACCTTTTTTGGACATTCCTACTAGCATATTTATGATATCAGCTCGTTCATCTTTTAAGATTTTCATAATCTTCTAGAAAATGTAACATGAAAATAAACTATTTAATTTTTATATGGATATATGAAAAGTAAATATAACAAAAGTGATATTTATAAATAATTCTAGACAAACATTTAAAGGAGTATTAGTTTTTCATTCATTCTTTTTTGTTGTTGTATGTTTTTGCCAATAAAAGTCTGACATGTCTCATTGACCAATTCTCTGGAACTCTTCCTGTAGTTTAGATAAAATTTGGTTCGTGGAATCATTGGATTGATTTTTGTATTGTAAGTGGAAAGAACGTCTATACGTTCATTCCACTAGATCCATCAAACTTTTGTTAAAGTTTTTCCTCCTTTCGTTAATCTCTAGCACCTTTCCAGATGAGCTAAGGAGCAATTCATTTTCATTTGCATGTTCTATTTTTTTTCTTTTCTTAGAACAAAATTCCTTTTACGAGTTGTTGGTATTTTGTAGAAAATTAAATAGATGTGAATCAATAGTACATTTGACATGCTATCTAATAATTTTAAGTATATTATTAATGAAAATTAAAAAAAGAAACTCATATTGGATCGATAGTATTTTTTCATTCACCTGATTCATCCTTGTGCAATTTTTCCATCAAGATTTTAAGTTGTTCTGGTCCTAGATCAGAAATAATCTTATCGAGCTTTGTCATTTTGTGGCTCTGCATGATACACAATAAACAATACATATTAATTAAACTTACATATAGTTAAAAAATAATAACTTTTGTAAAGAATTTACAAAGAACTTGCCTTTTTTGTTTTTCTTGATGTGTTATCAGTATTTTTGTTACTTGATCTCTTGTCAGTCATTTCTTTATCAATATGAAACATGTACAATATCGTTCATTAATATATTTATAAATAAATTGTCAAATTTTTAGGTAAAAAATAAATCTCAAGAAAACGGTGCACCTTTCATGTTGTACGCATCGACGTTGGTGCGTGGGGGTATTATAAACGCACCGAAAAAACAATATAATAGAACATTACGGTGCATGGGGGTATTATAAACACACCGCAAAAACAGTGTAACAGACCGTACGGTGCTATCCTAGTAACATAGAGCATCGATGCCCTATTTTAAATATGGCGCACTGATTTTAAAAAAAATGTTTTTAAGTTTTTTATTACAAGTGTACGCGGTGCCTTTGTATGTCAGCTGCTGGGAGTGCGCTCGGCTACGCGGGACTAAGTAAAAAAAAATCCATTTTTTTCAAAAATTCACGCAAGGGTCGTCATGGATTGGGATCCGACTTTGCAAGTCGTCCCATGGGTTGGATGTCAATATAAAATGAAAAGCTCTAATTCTGAAATCATAGAAACATGGAGAAGAATGGGCATAAACAAAAAAATTGAAGGGTTTAGGGTAAAAATGGATAAAACTGCAGAAAAAGTAAAAAAAAAAATCAAATTTAATCACGAGATCATTTGAAATTATATGCTACATGGTTTGAATCACTAGAGGTTTGGATTCTGGTTGTCTGAATACTTGTATTC
Organism: Pinus albicaulis; assembly: GCA_034641835.2. Lineage (NCBI taxonomy): Eukaryota > Viridiplantae > Streptophyta > Pinopsida > Pinales > Pinaceae > Pinus > Pinus albicaulis. Next base: position 1,014,989,283 of record CM076582.1, on the reverse strand, counting down.
AAATGTGGCTAAATACTCCATAGTGCTCTCTCTCTCTCTTACTCAGTGTCTCCCTTAGTCTGCATTTGAAAATTTTGTAAAATAGGGAAATAATGAAAAGTGTTTAGTATTTAAAGAATTGTTTTATGAAATTATATTTTCGAAAATATTTTTCTACGCATTTTTCAATTTGCAGGTTTTTCACTTAAAGAAAATTGAGTTGTGCTTTTTTTATTTCTTTTTATTCGTCACCGCTGCGTCACTTAATAGTAACACACTGGTGCGTCCATTGGTAACACGAAACTAGTGCGTAGTAACTAAAATGCACCGGTTTTCAATAACTAGAATGCTCTGATGCGGTTATCTGTACATTAGCACCGATTCACGGTTAGGGCACCGAAATTACTTTTACATGTGTACACCAAAATTAGACATGTTGGAAATGTACATTTTGCTGTGAAAATCTTGGGCCATTTCTTTTCAAGCGCACCTCTTCTTCTTTGAAAAAGAAACTTAAACCTCTCCATAACATACCAACAAGAAAAGGTGTCAACAGTCCCAGCTTGCTCATTTGTAGGTTCCTCCTCCATCTTGGCATCCAATTTCCTCTTTTCTCCTTTGTGCTTTCTATCTTGATCTTAACAAAATTTATACAATCTCTATTTTACGAGAAACTGACCTTGAATGTTCTGGGAACAATGACAACGAGTCCTTCATTTTGCATTTGTTAGCAGAAGAAGACCGATTTTCGACTAGACGATGCAATTATTACATGTGGAGGCAATGGTTTCCCGTAGAAAACGAGTATAGGGTTGAGAAGAGGAAATACATTGCAAAGTGGGCTATTACAATAGATTTTCCAATGGGAAACCGATTTGCAGGTGGAAATATGGTAGCTGTAGGTATCTATGCTTTTCTTCCCACATAAATGGTCACTGGATTTCCATTTATAATACAAGCAAACTTTTTACTGGTTTCATCGAGAGAGAGCATAATTTTCAATAACAAATGGAACCAGGGAATCCTTAAGTGTATCCCGTTCTCATTTTGTTCGGCATTTCATTCTTTGATAAGTGCTAATTCACCTATACTTTCAAAAAATTCAATTTTGGGTACCTTCCATGTGATATTCCTTGTTATCCACAGGACCACAGCTCAGACAAGTTAGAGATGCCATTCAGGTTCAATTGAAAGCCAAAGATGTGATTTTATGCGACGTTAGCTTTGCCGATAAAAGTTTATGTAAGCCAACCGAAGCTCGAATAATACTCCCAGTTGCTTTTAAACACATTCTGGAGAATCTTTCCCTTCATGGGACCTACTAGCGCAATCAACAACATCAATTGATCTTTCTCTGTTGTCCTTAAGGGAATGAGAATCCTTCCCTTCGTGGTGCCTCTTAGCTTTATCGACTGCATCGATTGATCTTTCTCTACTGTCCAATCTTTCCCTGCCATCCTTGTAAGAATGAGAATCGTTACCTTCATGTGATCTCTTAGCCCGTTCAAGAGACTCAATTGATCTCTCTTTGAGATCCCTTAGCGAATACGACTCCTTGCTTTCGAAGGACCGTTTCACCTTGCTAGTCACCAGAGCATCGACAGGTATTTCTATGCCATCAACTCTGCTCTCCCTTTCTACATCATGGGACCTCTTAACCCTATCGTCGACCTCAACCGAATGCTCTCTGCTGGTCTCAATTGCCCTTCTTAGATTTTTCATAAATATTTTCTCCTTTTGTACTCTGTCGAGCTTTGTAGTCGTCTACATCCCTGTAAGCATCTTTGTTTGTCTTTCTGTCTTTTCAAACCCTTGTCTCCTCAGAAAAATTCTTGCCCATGATTCGAACCCTCTATTGCTCCAATACTACACTTTATAGAATAACTTTGTTCCGGTGCGCAGGGTTTTATAGGCGCACCGGTGCATTTTCGTAAGATCGAGGTTTATATTTTGGCGTGGTGTTTTATGACGCACCAGTGCAGAATAGTTGTGAAGCACCAGTGCATCTTAGTACTAAGACGCACTGGTGCTTCTTATGATAATAAGCGCACCGGACGAAAAAATAGGAATCTCCGCTAGAAATGGCGTACTGTATAAAGTTTTTTTTTTTTTGTATCTAAGATCATAATAAAATAATGATAATTCTAAAGTACATGAATTTATTTGCATTATTTTCTAAAATTTATTATGTTACAAAAATTCATATTATTCTAAATTTATTATTTTACAATTATTTAGAAATTTACAAATTTTTAATTTTTAATAAAATCATTTCACATTAATACAATTAAAATTTTACAAATATTTTACGCACAATTAGAATTACAATTACAATTACAATTACGATTAGAATTACAGTTATAATTTTAATTTTACATACAATTACAATTAAAATTTTACAATTACAGTCACAGTAATACAATTAAAATTTTACAAATATTTTACATACAATTAGAATTAGAATTAGAATTACATTTACAATTACAATTACAAATTTACAAGTATTTTACATACAATTAAAATTACAAATACAATTACAATTTTAGAATTTTACATACAATTAGAATTACAATTACAATTTTACAATTTGTCATATATACAATTACAATTAAAATTTTACATTATTAAATATTTTACATACAATTACAGTTAAAATTACAATTACAAATACAAATACAATTTTACAATTTTACATACAATAAAAATTAAAATTTCAATTATAATCATGACATAATATTTAATAAATATCATGCTCATTTAATATTAAATTAATTAATAAACATCACGATCATGATAACCATAATACAAACATCATATTCAACCAAAAAACACATTCAAATTCGCTAACATTATCGTGATCATGATCATCTAGGAAAACACAATTAGCATTGTATAACATCATCACAACACAAACATAAAATATACATCTCATGTCAAATAACTGCTATCACATACACATCTATCTGCAAGCTTCACATTAAATGAACATATCTAACATGACCAAACAATATACACATCATGATGATCACCAACATGTAAATTAAGTACAACTACAACATGAACATAAAATACATGGACCATATATATATATATATATATATATATATATATATATATATATATATATATATATATATATATATATATATATCTATAACTGAATAATGTAAAAAATATACAACTATAATATAAATGTCGTGGATCAGCTGGTGGTACAACATCAATAGTAGTACTAGTTGAGGCCTGCTCAGTCAATGGTGCAGCCTCGACAGTCGATGGTCCAACTTGCTCATGATCATGAGTACTGATGGATGCTGCGGGCTACTGACTGGACATGGCCAATGGTCTAGCCTCATCTCCATGATGACTACTGCTAGGTGCTAGTGGAGGCTGCTCATCTGGTGCGGCGCGAGGTGAACGATCATGAGATGATGAGTCGCTGCTGGTGGAATTTCAATCACATGCTACATCTCGACCATGCCTAGAATGTGCAACAGTCCTCCTCAGTCGCGTAACTAAAGTCGTAGCTCCTACTACATGCCACATCAGGCTGTACATGTCACGCGACATGCCCCTCCACATCTGTAATAGCCTACCATCGGCTTGTATGTCTCTATAATGAGCGGGCCTGATGCCCGCCTCAACCATTAATGTAGTGAGTTGGTCGCCCAACTCCATCCTGTATCTAGTATCAAGTCGACCGTGCCTAGCAAAAGGCGGTACTGACGCACTAGCAGGAGCAGGTCTCTCTACACGACTGACCTCCTAATGATCCTCGACATCTGGCATGCCCTCATCATCATCAGTATCCACACTTGGATCATGTGGTGGTGTCGGCATGTCGTCGCCATCAAAAGAGCCAATGTATGCAAAATATATACAAGTACACAACAATAATTAGACAATTTAACAAAAACAAGTTAAAGAACATGTTAGAATAAATTTAAATAAAACAGTACTATTACCTCTATCATCTAGTGGATCATCATCTGTGAAGAGGACGTTGGCACACCCTTTCCAATCCAATCCATCATAAGGACAGGGGACCATAATGAAGGGATGCAACTCGTCAACACTGGCTAGCAACTCCAGTGCATCGTGCGATATCCTCACTGGAAACATAGTCTCACCCCTCTTGGGCATCATCTGCCCCCACATGTGCATCTGTGCCTCGACCATTGGCCTACGAGGATGTCGAACAAAAGTAGGCCTCGTCTCTGGAAAACTTTCAAAAAATAAACAAAAAATCTTTGAAGCAAAAGAGAAGTTGACCCTCCCTTGTGCATGAACACGACATCTATCTAAGGCTATACAGAACTATTGAAAAAAAATGGTAGACCACCTGGCAAGTTGTGGCTCATGTACTAAATAATCAACATAATATAGAAGCGAGCAACTAATGCATTTCCCGTCACTGGTGTTGTGTGAAATGGTCGAAATGAGAAGTGAGAGGCATTGCACCTCCTCACTACCAAATGCACCAATACATAAGTGACCTCCAGCGACCTAAAAATCTGCAGGAGACAGTACTGATTCTCCAATGTGTCTCTGGGAGTACACTAACTGAATCCCTGCTACACAACCAACTGGAACCTCTGGGAATGAAGGAAAATCCACCCCTCTCCTCGATATCCCTGTAATGAAATATATATCCTCCTCAGTGGTTGTGTACCACTGGTTAAGACCAACTTAGAAAGCATGTTGGTGGGCATTCCACCTGTGGATAAGATGTCTCAAAAACACACCATGGGCCCTTAGGGAAGTAGCCTCCTCATAGAACTTGAGGAGGCCTACCTGCCTTAGGAGCCCCTGGGTAGCTTCTATAATAGGGCGAGGGTACGCATCTCTCTCCCTCTCTCATGCCTCCCACAGGCAAACCATGTCATACTGCTCCACCTGTTGTTGTTGTTGTTCCCCCTCTTCTCTATGAATGATTGACATATTAAATAAAATGTTTTTATTAAATGAGACATGTATTTAGGAATATACATATATAATATTTTTTGAAAAAAAAAAAATACAAAACAATCAGTGTGCCACAAAAAATAGTCATGCACTGGTTTCGATGCACTTTTTGTTTGTCGCGCACCAGGGGTGGTGCCCCACATGACATTCAATGCACCATAGGTGGTGCGCTTAAAAATTTTCAGAGCACCATTGACTATGTACAGTGTCAGGAGTGTGGTGCGCTGACAAAAATATATGCCTCGGCGCATATAGTTGTGTCAGCGCACCAACCTCCTAACTATTTACATAGTCAATGGTGTGGTATGTTACCAGGCAGCACCGTTGACCCTGTCAGAATGCCGAGTGCGGTGCGCTGACAAATGTCGGGGTTGATATTTCCGTCAATGCACCGTGTTACCGCTATTCCACATGGTCAACGGTGTGGCCGGCTAAAAGACCGCACCATTATTTTTTTTAAATTTTAAAATAACGCGGTGCGTCTTTCGGTACCGCCTCGGAAACGGCATGGATACTGTTAGCACCATTTGCGGTGCGACCTATAAATTTTACAGGCAGCACCGCTTACTGGTGTGATTTGAACAACTCATGCGCAGTGCGCGGCAATTTTTTTTTTCTTTTAAATGGTTAATTTTAAGGTTATTTGAAATTATAATCCGCTAAAAAGCTTAAATATGGAAAAACAAGCAAAATGCTTGTATATTTCACCGTCGATGAGGCATATTGGCTGTAGAATTTGCAAAAGAAAATTTGGCCATCGTTTTGCGAAATGCAAGATGGAGATTGGTGGGCAACGCACAATAGCAGTGTGTGCAATGGGTGCAATGGCAAGGATAAATTGCACCAGTGCTTGAGAGCTCTGGAGCACTGAGGAAAGTGAAAAACATGGTTTTTTAGCCGTAATTTTTTTTTATTTAACCCTTTTCCAGTGGGCGGGGTTTTATAGGCACACTGTTGTTGTGTCTTACGACTGCATCGAGCGGTTTCTGTTTTGGTGTAGTGTTTATGATGCACCAGTGTGGTTTCTTAATACCGTACTGAGTGGTTTCAGTTTTGGCGCGGTGTTTTATGATGCACCAGTGTAGAATAGTTTTAAAGCACCAGTGCTCTACAGTAATACGACGCACCAGGCAAGTGTGTACGGAGCGCACGGTGTCCAATGTGCCAATGTTTTGTGTACATCGGTGCTTTATATTGTTGAGCGCACCAATGCGGTTTTGGATGATAAGCGCACTGAGCGGAAAACATCCACAAAACCCTCCACCCACCAACCTCCTCTAACAACCTCCGCTAGAGGGTCTTTTCCTTGTAGTGATTGCACTCCACGACTTACTATAATAATGCATTTTTTGTGGCATGTCTAATCTTGTAAATAATATATATATATATATATATATATATATATATATATATATATATATATATTGATCGATACATTCTACTCATGAAGTCAACTCTGTTGGTAATGTTTATATCCATGGAAGTGCTCTGTCAGCAATATTTATATCCATGGAAGTGAATTTATAAACCGAGTTTGTACCATGTGCAATGCTTTCCACTTTGTAAAGTCAAAGCCAAAGGAATAAAAGGAATCAGGAATCAACAACACTAGAATCTCTCCCTAACATGATGGTTGGACTTCCCCTTGGAAACACAAACAATAATCATTAACTTCAAAACAAGTCTGATCTAAAATATAATTCTTGACAAAAATATCTTCAACTATGAACTATCATAAGTGTACAAAGCCATACAGTCCAGAATATTGTTGTAGGAGTGTTATTGAAGGAAACTATCTATAACCAAAAGTCACAATATACTAAATTCATTATCTAGAGTCAAGACATTGTTTGTCCATGACACTCGCATAAAAATAGTGCTGCAAGAAAAAAAATTACTTTCAAAAAACAAAGTATCTTCAAAATTCGTTTTGTTCCACAAAGTTCAAAAAACAAAGTATCTTCAAAATTTGTTTTGTTGCACACAAAATTAGTCTATTTTTGGACCCTCACAACCTAGTGCACTCCTTATAATATGGAGCGAAGCACATTCAAGTCATTAAAATTCAACACATATCAATCCTTTTTTCCCTCTTTCTATGTTGCAGTAATCTAATTGTGGGTGTGGATTTCTCATCACATTGAATAATCTCCTCATTATTTCTATCTACCATTTGCTGATATTCAACAATGGTTTCCTGCCAAGGTTTAGGAATGAAAATTGAATGATTGTGTGCAACAAATGATTCATCATGTGCTTGTATATCCTCCTCATGGTCACTCCTAGATGTTTCACCTGGTGATTTTGATTGTTTGGATTCCTATACACAACACAATTTAACATGTTAAAATAAAATTATACCTCCAATTAAATTATTGCATAATTCATAAAATATTATAAACAACTAACCTCGAATTCATAACCAATAATTAATTTTTCCCCTTGATCTATCATGTGTTGTCAAAGACTTTGGAAACCATGTAATAAAGCATATTTTAATTCTTCCTCTAAAGTTTCCTTATGAAATTAGTGAACCTACATTAAAAAATATAATCATATTTATAGGGTATAATGACTAATAAGATACAATTAACTTGACGTGACTATGGTTATTTTCTCTAGAATAGAAAATATAATAAATGAAAATATTCACTTACCATGCCACCATAATTCTATTATATCCACGAGGGCCTAATTTATGAGATCCAATTCTTGACACCCTAGCTTGGGTTGCTTTTGTTGTATCTCGAAGGCGTCTCTTACCTCCTTCTGCAGATGGCCTATAGTTTGGATTATTGCAGACCTTCCTCTTAAACTTGGTGTCTTTCATAAGTTCATCCCACATCACTTGGTCTGTGATCGAGGATGGACGTGGATACATCAAGTTTTTTGTCAACTTTGACCTTAAATTTTCTATTTTTGAGTGAATGTATTTACATGGAATCTCTAGAATAATTTCTTTATCAAAACTAGGATTACCAAATGCTATTACAACATCTTTAAATAGTTCTTCTTTTTTAGGAGGTGAGTTTACCTCTATGGAATTTGATGAATTTTGTGAAAATCAAAGAATTAGGAGACAACTTCTTTTTTGCAAGTGCCCCACAAAAAGATTTTTTTGAAAGAAAGAATAGAGCCGTGCAAAAAATGGCAAGAACAATGCTCAATGAAGCCAATAGTATTGATAAATTTTATGGAGAAGTGGCATACACAATTGTGTACATTTTGAATCAAGAATAAGTCAGAGTAAAAAACATAAAGACACATTATGAATTATGGAAAAGTAGACCAACTACAGTTAAACAATTCAAGGTATTTGGAAGCAAGTGATACATAAAAATAACTTAAGAAAATTTAGGAAAATTTGACTCCAGAAAAAAATGAAGGAATTTTAATTAGATATTGTTGTAGTTGCTACAATCCCCTCCAAAATTTTAGCCTATACCAAATTTCGGAGCCTTCCTTGGTCTTTTACATCACCGTCATAAAATTTGAAGTTATTTTATTTGTTCTTTTATGATGTTGTGTTCCCTTTCGCAAGATTGGAAAGGTGTTGTCTTTTGGCATGTTGGTTTTCATATTGCATGTATGATATTTTTCTCATGGTTATAACATGCCACATTTATGTAAATGATTTATTCTAACCTTGTAAGTATCTATCGCACTCATATATAAATTATTGAGCATTGTTGAACAAGTGTCGTCATGGTCATCGTAAAGTCTACCTTTAATGTCACACTAGTCGTAATTTGTCGCATAGAGGAAAATGATTTGTTTGTATTTCAAGGATGATCTATGTTGTTTGAGTTGCCAAAGTATGCTAAGTGTGTGATCACATTCAAAGTTCATCATTGTTCACACTGATCTCATCGGTCTCGCACTTAGTCATTTTTCGAAAAACTTCACGACTGAGCAACTTAGCTTCACCCGCACTCCCCTAAGATATGCACTACGCAGTCTTAGTTTTCTAGCTGTAAAATTTCTACTTGGCACTACACAGTGCAAAGTACCTGCCTCCCAAGGCTCCTCCTTTGTGTAGTTTTTGTGACCAAGCCTTGATATTGACCTCTAGAATTGCGTAGTCATGGCCTCCATCCCGACTTGATCACACTTCGCAACCTCAAGCCTTAAGCTCATCCCTTGAGCCCTTGAAATGCATATTTGTGCAGTCACCCAACCTCCCTTGACTCCCAGAACTGTGCAGTCAGCTCTCCCAGTGTTCATTTCTCCAACCTGCCCCACTAGCTATGGAAATTGCACAGTATTGATCCTTAGCCCCACCTGAGCTGCCCAATTCATGGTATCAAGGCTCAAGTATCCCCCTTTCCTGCCTAAACTGCATAATTGTGCAATCACTGAGCCCGTATTCCCAACCTGTCACATGTTTCTGGCTCAGTTGGTGGATCAAAAAGCATCATCTCATACTGGGGGTTTTCGAGTTGATGTTGTCTCACCATGAATGAATTGCAAGAATATGTATGCTATTATGTCATGAAAAGATGATGGAGAAGGATAAGGAGGAGGGAAGCATGCTCAAAGACACTCTTGCAGTTGAACTTACAAGATGATTGATCAAGAGAAAGCGATGGGACACTAGTTTGCGACCAATAGCCAAGACTTGAGATCATTGAAGACTTCTTATCGCCAAGGCATGCAAAGGTGAAAGAAAAGTTCCTTCATGAAGACACTAAACTATCAGCAGCAGTAGTGGCTTGAAATTGCCACATCATCAAGAATTCCACGTTAGTAGTGTCATGTCATGAGTGGTCATATGCCACATCACTATTATGGACCATGTATATTATATTCAAAGTGTATTGTAAAGTGGAAGTCCAAAGGACACACATGGAATATAAATATTCATATAAGTTGAAAATTCATAGGAAGTCAAACAATCATGAGGGTAGTTGAAGAGTCACCCTAAGTTATATATACTACCTCATTTTATGAGCAAATGAAATTTTCACCTTGGCTCCACTAGCAATGCGTTAGAGAGATAAACTAGTTCTTTTGTGGAGCAAGGAGTGGCTCCAACACTTAACTATTGGAGCTAGTGATGTTCATTGTACATATGTGTCTTGGAACTTTTACTTAATAACATAATCCTTCAAGGCCAACACGTTCATCATGCATGACTTATGAATGTTTGTAAGACTATTATCTAGATGTTTGTATTTCATGTTTGCTTTCACATGTACTAAGATAGTTGAACTATGTTTTAGTGCTTACCTTGTTGAGAATGTGCTGTAATGGTTGCAATTATTTTCCCATCCTTGTGGAATATTCCACAAGATACTAGGCAGATCTTTCTCAAATTGTTGTGTGTTATGACCATCACACCCCTTGTGGAATATTATGTTGGATGTTAAATGGAATCCTTTAGTTCATGTGTATCTCTTCCTCGGTGGTACTATTACATCTCTCTTAAAGGCTCACTTCTCTTTCTCCCCCTGCAATAGAAGAACCTTGACACACTTGCAATTGTAAATTCGCCAGGCACACCCCCTTTGTTTTTCGAAAGTACATCTGCATCCTTCTCTCTTGCTGACAGTCAAGAGCCAAGGCATATCTTTAATAATATGGCAATTGAGCCTTTATTCCGGATGGTACTCCTACACCAAATGGTGTGAGGTATAATTGGGAATTCATATTGAGGAGATCCCCTGAATGTTGGAGGGTCTACCACCATCAACAAATATGCATATAGAAGCAAGGACTACATATGTTACAATAGAAAACTAAGAAAAATAGTTGAAAACATTGATGTAAGATTACATCAAACATTATTTCAAACTCAACTACAATAAAATGAAGACAAAAAAGAAGAGGAAGAATATGAAGAAAATGATTACAAAGAACAAAAGGAGAAAGAATAGAAAGAGATAGAGTCACTACATCCAAAATCTCCATCTAGGTATGTTGCATCATTCAGATAATCAAATAAAATAAAATTGAGAGTTCAAAATAAAAAAAACACTTCATCATATTTATGTTGGAAGTACAAATATGTTTATGGAAATTTCATCATCATTTAAGTTCTTAACATTTACACTAATAAGAATGTAATATATTTTGTTGAAACTAATATAGTATTTTTATAAAAACTAACTTGTTATATAACACTAAAATTATACATTTAAAATACTATTCAATTTCATATATTTCATCTTTTTACGTAATATTCAAATTCATTTTGAAAATATCTCCACTTATATCTCGAAATTATTATTTGTGTTTCCACTAACATATCATTTTTCATATTTATATTTCCACTAACATATCATGGAAAAGGTAATTGGTGGCATTTATCCAAGATAATATGACAAGTCATACTTTGATTAAGAATGAATTCACCTTTAGGATGTAAGACATCCAATTTCTCTTTTACCATACATCATTGTGACTCTTCTCTCCAAAGGATTGGCATGAAGAAAAGTAAAAAGGATATGATTAATAATTATTTTTCTATGACAATACTAAATGTTTATTTCTAGTGTTTTAATTAAATATATGGAGTTTTTGGTTCGACACGGCATGTCAGCATGAAAGGTCATTCGTGGAATTCAAGTTCTCCACCACATTTTATTCGAAGGGAATTGAATACCATAATATGATATCAGTGTCACTAGCCCACACTCGTAGATTTTTCAAAAGACGACATGTAAATTTTTTTATTTATTTCATATTTATTAAGAAAATAATGTAATTTATTTAGCATAATAGTGTAATTATATAAATTAAATAATTGGTGAATTTTAAATAGTAATAGATGTGAATCTATTATAAATATTCCATTGATTTAAATTAGAAAAAAAATAAAATTAATTAAATTATAATTTTATTTTTAATTATTATTTTTAATAGTTATGGAGACAATTTAATTGGTAATTAAAGTGATTTGAAATTTGTGAAAATTAAGACATTTAAAGTTCAAATCCTCTTGATTATGATTATGATTTGGGTTATAGAGAGGATAGGTTGTAGACCCCTGGAGGTTAGATTTAACAGTAGTGACTTGTCGATAGTAGTAGATCCCTAGAGGTTTAATAGTTGTCGCATGTTGGGTACAATAAAATTAATATATAAGCTAAATATATATACATTTAAAAAACATGTAACAAGATTCTTAAACATGGGGATTTACTCTCACTATACCATGGAGATTTTAAGTTGTAAACAAGTTTTGCTACAATATCACTGGTCAATATCATAGCTTATCAATATCACATGCCCAAAAAACCATAACTCACTTCATATCATACTTATTCATATGACATTTCTTTTAATTAATCAATTAGTTAAAAAAATGAAAAGAATATAACTACTCTAAAGATAAATCTCAACCTTTGATTTTTGTATACTAATAAAAATATTTTAAAATATTCTATAAAGATTAAATCCTACCATTCACCTTTTATAATTATTAATAATTATATTAAAATGGTAAAAACTCTATTCCAAATAAATATATATATATCAATATAATTATTATATTTATTTATATAAATATATCTATCAATATAATTATCTTTATAATTTATTTCCCTCCATTTTGATTATACCACATAAAAAAATATTAAACTTAACCATAAAATTATGGGAGACAAAGACTCTTCAAAATTCTTATAATTTACTGAATTCTAATTTTATTTAGACAAAACATTTACTAAATTTCAACATACTGTTGTATTTGATTTATATATAATTTTCAAATTTATTAATATTTATTTTATATTTTTCAAAAGTTTCACTAGCGAAAACAATATTAAAATCTCGTTTTATTCCAATTTTATTATAAAAGATAAGGGACAAAGTTTAACATAAACATATTATGTATTTAGTTTTCACAGTTTTAAATTTTATTTTTATTTTTATTTTTTCAAATTTGGTAGTGGAGTTCACTATTCATTTATTTAAACAAAATTGTAGGTTACATAAATATATATGTTTGATAACCTCAACCTGCTTGTAGGAAATCAGGTTTGTTGGCCATTTCAGAGAGTTATAGGCCAACCAAAACTGAAAGATTTAAATTCTGTCTCTAACTATCTTGACAATTCTATTGTCTATCTTAACATCTATTGACATATAAAAAAAAGTAAATGCTATCCAATGTCTACATATCAACAAAAAAACAAGTATTCACTAGACTCAGTCATCACATGATTCATTGGGTGTCGGGTCCTTGACACTTGACTCGAGAATGTCAACCTGGTTCATGTTCTGAAGCTGCTTATCTATTCGTCCAAGGCAGACGTTCAAATGATGCTGCTGGAGGTGAATCTCTTGGATGTCCTTGTAGATTTCTGCTAAAATGGAGGTAGCCTTCGGATCTCCTCTGATCTCTTGAACTATAACAATTGCTTTAGGCAGCAAACACTTCATAGTCCAGTAAATATGAATAGACTGCTTAAAAAGTGATAGTCTACCTTTGGTATTTCCCGGATCAGTTAAGATTGGATCCATCTCATCCTCAGGCATTTCTTCCTCTACCTTAGTTTTAAGATCTTGTTGCCATCTAGAAATCAAAGATTTGACATGGCCAGGTGTCCCTTCTGCATATGTTTGGAAAAGGTTCTCAATGATTTCCTTCCCCTTCTGCATGGCCTCGCTTTGGCCTTACCTTTATCCTTTCCCTCCCTTCTTCCAAACTGCACTTTAACCATTTTTGTTTGGAATTGGTCTCCCAACAACTGAGCGTTCACCCAGATCCACATTGGAGTTCTCCCCCGATGTGCAATGACCTTAGGGTGAGAAATGCTAGGAAGACCTGCAGAAAGAGACAAAATGACAGTATTGAAATCAAACAGATAATTTAGAATAATATTGTTGGAAGCCAATAACATCCTCTCAAACTTTCTTGAGAGTATTACCCTCTTCGTAACTCTGATAGTTCCAAACCGATGCCTCACGAACATGTTGCAACCTTCCAATTATTATTATACATTGATTTTAAAAATTTTATTATAAAAGAGAATGAATTAAATTTTACGAAACAATTTATTATAAAACCAAATGAATTAAATTTAAGATAAAAATTTCTTTTTAAAATTATATATATCTATCTATCTATATATATATATATATATATATATATATATATATATATATATATATATATATATATAATAGTATGATAATTTTATTTTGAATTTTATAAAATTTCTCGTTATATTTTAATTTAATTTCATTATGATATTCAATATTTTTACTATCTTATTTCAAAATTTTCAACTTAATCAAAATTTCACGAAAACTTTAAATCTCATAACAACTTTAATTTTTATGTCGAAAGGCGTTATCTTTGCTGGCTTGGGGTGATAAACACTATTCACCCCAGCCAATGAGAAGCATTTCTTATCGCCCTTCCAGCCAATAAAATTTGGACATTGTTGGACATTGGGTTCAAATCTCCTCATGTGTTTCGCGACATGGAATAACTGCCTCTCGTGGATCATAAATCTAGCGATTGTAGTGGAGACTAACGCTTGCGGGTTTTGGTCTAACGGAAATCGTGATCCGAACAAGTGGTATCAGAGCGACAGGTCTCGAGTTCGAAACTCACCTGGCTTGTGTTGGAGGGGAGATTGTTGGACATTGGGTTCAATGCTCGCCATGTGTTTCGCGACATGGACTAACCGCCTCTCATGGATCCTAACTCTAATGATTGTAGCGGAGACTAACGCTTGCGGGTTTTGGTCTAACGAAAATCGTGATCCCAACAGACATGTGGAACTTCCTCCAACAAATGAAAATCCTCCATTTGGACTCGTCCCCTCCAACGACATTTTTCTATACTTAACGCCTAAACAGTCTCTTTACCAGTTGTTACGTGACACTTATGCAAAGCCCTTGACAGTACTCATTTTTCCATACCGAGCCCTTGACAGTACCCATTTTTCCATACCGGAAGACTTCAACACAGTTTGATGGAGAGATTTTCCCATGCCAATAACTACTAGGAGACTTGAATGGAGTTAGAGGAGGGAGAGCTAAAGATAATGTAGTACTTCCATACGAAATTGCTCTGTGGCCATGTATTTTCATGGCTCCCATCTCCTGTTGTTGTACCCTTCTCCTTCTGCCTCAGTAATCTAACCCCTTCGGGCATACTCCCCATTCATCTACATTCACCTTCTCTACAACCTGTCACTTCATTCCCCTGCTCATATATTCCAACGAACCTCTCCTGCCTTCCATTTGTTTCAGTACCTGCCAATTGGACTTGCAGCCTCGACGACTTGCCTACTTCCACCTTGTAGTTTCAACGACTTGCCAACTTCCAGCTTGAAGGACTTACGATTACTTTGTCAAGTGAAAATAATGGTTAAGATGCGACTTGTCTTCCTTTACTAACAGCTATTTTACATTTTTGGGACTTCTCTTCCTCTGCTTCGCATATGTGACTTAATTCTTCAGGTAAATAAATGAATGAAAATTTTTTATTTCCACTCACATACGATTTGATGTTATGCTTGTGACAAATCCTTCCAAAAGTATGTTATTGATTTTCAATTGTGTCACTTGTGTGCAAGCATTAGCCAGTTTGGTCATTTAACAAAACTTCATTGAATCAAAATATCACCTTCTTTTAACAAGACGTCTGCATCGCCATGGAGACATCATTAACTCGAAATTCTCTTTCTTTTCTTTTCACTAGTGTTGCCGACTTGCAACCAACCCTCCAGGTCGTTACACTTGAACACATAAGTTATGCTCGGATTGAGACGCCTCGCTACCGCATTTCCCTTTCCAATGGTGCTCACAAACATACAGTTCTGCTCCCTTCTTCGCATACTAGCCTTGCACAAAATGTGGACTTGCAAATAGGCTCCATTGTTCTCCTCAAAAGAAGCTCATGCACACATGCAAATCAATCCATGTACGTTGCGTACAAACCACACCCCCCCCCCCCCACCTTCCTCCCTTTTATGATTCTCCTCTTGTGTCCCTTTTTTATTTCTTCTTCTCATTCCTAACATTTTACTTCCACTCTTCGCTGATACAATGCTCCTTCTTGCAGGCTGCTTTGTGTCCTACAGCTCCAGATAGTCCAGAGTGTTGCATCATTGGTTGGCGACCCATCCCCTCCTATTCTCTCCGCTGAACAAATGCTCCAAGCCACCTGTCCTCCTCTTCTTCCTTTCCCTTTTCATCGCCACCCTCTAAAATCACACTTTTTCCTCCCAAGACTCCACCCCAACATCTACAACTTCTCTCCCTTTTAAAGCACTCTCCCTACCCAAAAATCTTGGTCGATCCAGGGTAGAGTGCTTTCAAAAACACCCCTTCGTGAATATAGAAATTCACGTGGTACTGGAAAATCGCTAGGGTTTGACCTTGTCGACCGCAACAGTGATCCAATCCACATTTCCACCTTCAATGACTCGTCAGAATCCCTACATGCTCTCATTCAAGTTGGCCACATCTACAATGTTGTGAATGGCACCGTAAAGGTCCCCAACCCTTCCTATAACCATCTATGACGCCCGTTCAAAATCCTCCTGTTCTCTTCATCAACAATGTCTCAACTCTTCGATGATGACCTTACAATACCTTCTGATACCTTTCACTTCGTTCTGATCAGTTCCCTCAAACTTTCACCTCCTAACTCAATCGTTGATGTCATAGGTATTGTCACCTCACTCTCTCCTACCTTTGTTTTTCACAGACACGATGGCTTTGAAACTCCAAAAAAAACTATATCTCTTCGCGACATGTCTGAGAGCAGCATCGATGTCACCTTGTGGGGCGAACAATGGCATGTTGAAGGTCACACACTCTCTGAACTTCGCATGGCTCATGTCATTTCCATACTTGAAATTAGGGGGGAGAATCGTCGAGATCAATGGCCAAAATATCGGCACAATCCCTACACTTCCCTGCTTATAAATCTAGATATCACTGAAATGCGATAACTCAAACAATGGTTTGACGAAGAAGGCATAAAATCTTCCTCTCCCTCGCTCAGCTGAAAATACATCGGCACGAGAAAGAGGCCCCTCAATACAAAAACAATTGTCGACATTCTCTCAATGATGCCAAGCGAAAAAACTCCATGGATTTCAGTCCATGCTACTGCTGCCTCAATTAACATGGATAGTTTCTATGTCCTTGCATGCCCCTTACCATTGATGGGATGCAATGCATGAAAAATGCTTTACGACAAGATGACAACACCTAGAAAGGTTCAAAATGTGAAGGCTCCTTCATTGAGTGCAACTACCACTACATCCTCCGGCTTTAGTTGCACGACCATACTGGCCACCTTGAAAATGTGGTCGCTTTCAACGAAGCCACAACTACACTTTTGGGCATCTCTGCAAAAGACCTTTGCCTCCTCTGAATCGATCCTAGAGCTATCCTAGACATATATAGCAAAATCGAAGGACGAAAGTTCCTCTTCACACTATCAACGGTGTTGAACGACTATGCCCAACTCTTATGCATTCATAAGAACTCCCTTACGCTGATGCGTCGACTGTCCTCCTACAAATCCTGCAACCTACTCCTACCCCCCACAACACAGCCTACCACCGGCTTTAGCCGTGCATTTCCGCCTCTCGCCTATTTTTCCCCCTCCTCTCATTACATACATCCTTTCCCCCTAACACCTTTATGCTAAAATGACCATCCCCCTTACCCCCTCCCCCCCCCCCCCCCCACCCCACACACATCTTCCATTGCTTCCCATCGTTCCCCCTGCAGTCTCATTGAACCTCGCTTTACATTCATCATTGATTGTGGATACAAATTTTTTAATCGTTACTATATCTTTGTGGCCCCTTATTCTATTTAAGTTGTGATGTGATCGCAATCACATATCGCAAAGATCAATGGTGACCCACGGGCACAAGCAACCCCACTGTTTAGACCAAAGGGTGCCTCCGCAGTTGACCTCACTAGACGCCCTTTGACCGAGATCAATGGCTGATATCGACTGCGGGGCGACAATGTCGATGAACGAGCCGTACCCTCGAGGTCCCTCCATAGTGACGTAAGCAAGTCATCAAGTCAGCTCAACGACAACTCATCCATCGTGTCACAAGCTCAGTGCTTTAGCACTTTGCAAGTTAAAGTTTTTAAGTTGCGATGCGATTGTGCCATCGCACATCACAATCACAAGTATTTAAGTTTTCCTGTATCGCGCCCAGTTAAAATTTAAAATCATCGAAATGCAATTTGTGATGAGGGCACGCATTAGGGGAATTTTGAGGTCTAAAATGGGCCTCCTAAGGAAAATGTACAATCAAAATTCACTTTATGAGAACCAATCACATTTTAGGGGATGACATCATCCCTAATGGTTGAGGTGGCATTGCTTGAGTTAAAGGTACTTACTTGTCACATTCTAAATGGTGGATAAAAAATCATGGTTAATCATGGTAGTACTCTAAGTACTTTTAAAGTCAAAGTAAAGTACTCATAATAAATGTCATTTCGCACTTTTTGAATAAAAATATATTACCTTCATTTCATATTTCTTGAAAGAAACAATGCATATCCCTATACATTTATTATATTATATTATATTATTTTTATATAGCATATTAATTACATGTTATTATACAATTTAAATAATATAAATTTTAATTAATAGCGTATAATATAATTAAGAATTTATAAATTTATATTTATATTTTATTTTGAGTTATTTAAGTACAAAGTAAAAATGCATTAGTTGTTCATTGATAGTGATTTTTTCTTGAAAAGCTCATTCTTATTTATAGTCACATCAATACATTTTTTTTATTAATTTTATTTTGGTATAACTTTTGAATTGAATTTCACTATGGTTACATTGATTGTGGTGCAAAAAGTGAATTGAAAATTCATAAATATTATTTTATTGGTTTAGCTATTATTTTATTATTTCCTTAGGAGGCCCATTTTAGACCTCAAAATTCCCCTAATGGATGCAATGTGGCTTCGTAGCCGAAACCTATAAAATAAAAAATCTGAATTTTTTGTGTTCTGTACACAGGTTCGTGTAGAAACAAAAGAATAGAGTGGATGGACGATTTGGTTGTTATACATCCGTTCCTGCATTGAATTTCATTAAATCTTCAGGCTCCACCATTTTGTATTAAAAGTGTGTAATTTCATATGTTTATTTGAGATGAATGAAAAGAAGAATTCAATTCCTCTCCTATGTTCTTGCTCTCTGTCTGTGTGTAATTTTTATTTCCGCAATATTTCACTCTGTGTTGTAAGGGGGAAACACGTCCCTCTGTTGTTTATTTTCATTTTCTAACACCATACACACGTTTTCTTTGTTGGAAATAACTCCTAACCACCACCATGAATTTACCGGCAACAACCCACACATTGAATTGAATTTTTTTTTGCAGGAAGGACGAGTCCAGGATCCAAATCTAAAGTTTTGTTTTTTTCTTTACGCAATTTCCAAAAATGTTCAGAGTAGAGTACCTGAGCCATTCTCTATGTTAATTTCTTCACCCACCGCATTACTTACCATTTGCTCGCAGTCGCAACCCACAAGTCTCAACCCTTACATTTTAACGCATTACCACAATGTTATTTCCCCACCAGTGTGATTTGGTGGGACCCGCAACCCATACCCAAACTCCATACAAACCTTCTATTTCTGCCTTACCTTATGCATTTTCCATTTTGCACTTACCGCTGTTTACCACACCGCAGCCTGCATATCGCACATCTTAACTATTACCCGTTATGCTCCTCGTCGAATCTTGTGATGTTGGGATGTGATATCGCATCGCACATCGCAATCACAACTTTTTGTGGTTTCCAGTTAATCACCCGCGAGCTATGTTAAGTAAGTCATGATGTGATAGTGCCAACACACATCGCAATCACGACACTTTATGTTTTTCGTTAAAGTCTCGCAAGTTATGTTATATGCATTGCGATGCGATAGTGCTATGGCACATCACAAATGCAACATTTTAACTTTTCCCGTAATGCCCGCAGGTTGTTTTGTTTATGGTGCGATGCGATCATGCCAACCCACATTTCAATTCATAAAGCTCAATGGATAGCGCCTAGGTTAAAGTTTGATATCGCCGAAATTCCATAAGGGCACAAACGCGATGAGGTTTCAAAGCCGAAACCCACGTGATTTCACATCCACCAATTTATGTGTTTTGTATGTTGTTTCATGTATAAACAACAGAATAGATAAGAAGGGCATACACGGCTATGTGCATCGTTAATAAAGAAATGGGCTTTCACGACAAAAAGGACGATTGGTTGTTACCCGTACAGTTATGCATTGAATTGCATTGAGTTGCAGCGTTCGACCATTTTGTATAAGCTATGTAATTTCATATTTTCAAAGTGAGATGAATAAGATATAGAGAAGAGTTGAATAAATTGAAAAATTCATCTCCTCTACGTTTTCTTCCTGTCTGGTTGTGAATTGTTATTTTTGTGTTTACTACATTCTCTGTGTTGAAAGGGGAATGCATTCATCTGTGTTTTATTTTATTCATAATTTACAACATGCTTCTTGACATACATTTCCTTATTTGCAACAAATATTCCAACCACACTAGAGAATAGTGTGCAAAGGGAACAACGACGATGCCACTATGCGCTTAACAAAGAAAGAATTAATGCACATCGCTGCCTCCTCTTCGCCAATCTCAAGCCAACCTTCACTCTCAATCCAACTCAAAGAAATCTCCCATTCCTTCCCAAAATATCCTCCTTCCCCTACATTCCACCAAACCTTTCCCAGTTCCCATTCCATCTCCACCCGCTGACTAAAAATTTCCAAACCCTTCAAATCCTTCACATCTCGCCTGCCCTGTACATGCGCCCCCCGATGTGCCTCCCTTTCCACCTTCCTAAATGAAATGAAGGATGAAATGAATTTGATAGAGCATGTACAAAGGAAAGAATGGGAGGTTGTTGGTAATTTTATAGACTGCACTTCGGCTTTAACAGTCGTGGCTAACAGTCTAATGAAGTTTAATTGCGTAATGGTCCAATTAATGGTCTAGGAGTAGAACTATTGCCCAATGGGAGGATTAATGTATAATGGATCGTTGGGGAGTAACAGACAAGTGACGTGGAGGGATAGGATTGATTGGTCGACAATGAATATGAAACAGGAACAAACGGTCATCAGCAGATGAAAACTGAAGGTGGATTTCAGGGGTGGTACCTCCCGATTTCTGGTTTAAGGTGGAGGGGGTGCGAAGTGATACTATGCTGCCACGTAGCGGAAAAGGGCAGACATTAATACCAGAGTTCGGATCCCCCCCCCCCCCCTCCCGTTAACAAGAAACTAGCGGGGGGGGGGGGACTGGGGGTGCAAAGTTGATCCCCGTCGTAGATCTGAAGAGAGCTCGAGATCTGCCGTCAAAACATACCAACAATTTATCTCCAGTGATTTAACCACTTTGTTGTTTAGCGACCTTATAATAAAATCATATGTGCATATATATATCAATTTCATAAATAAACATCAAACCCTTTTTTAAAGGTTTTAACGTACATAAATTAAAACTTTACATTTTGAAAATATAGTGCATTTAAACATGCAACCATTTCTCGTTTTAAACACTAAAGCATTAACCTTTTTTTTATTTCAGGCTTCCCTAACATTTTTTTTTGCCTCCTTTATTTACAGCAAACTACTTTATCATTTTTTCTAACATGGATGTAATAAAATATATTTTCCTAACAATTTTAAATTTTTTTCTTTTTCATCCATGTTCTAACTACGATTTAATTTTTTATTTTTTAAACTACCATGCAAACTTATCAAAATCAAATAATGTTACAACATGATGCAATTGGATAGCGAGGATCGAATCATACAATTGAAGTTTTTAGATTAAACAACAGAGATCACATTGCATGATAAATGATATAACTTGCGATGAAATGGAGGGCGAGCAGTGAGAACCGTTAGATCTGGCCGTAGATCAATGGTGGACGAAAAATCGCAAGTTCGCACATCGTAGATTTTACCAGATAGCGTTAAGACTTGGCTGCATAAATTATATTTCTTGTGTTGCGATGAGGAGAAGGGCCACGTGTCCACATAGCGCATTAGTGCTTATCACACATCGTGTGATTTATGGTTTAACCATTATCGGTATAAGAGTTAAACTTGTGGGCAAGCGAAATGCGAGAAGTTATAAAAGTTGAATTAATTTTTTATTTTTTTAAACTACCGTGCTAACTTATCAAAATCAAATAATGTTACAACAGGACACAATTAGACGATGAGGATCGAATCGCACAATTGAAGTTTTTAGATTAAACGGCGGAGATCACATTGCAAGGTAAATGATATAACTTGCAATACAATGGAGGGTGAGCAGTGAGGACCGTTAGATTTGGCCACAGATCAACGGTGGATGGAAAACCGCAAGTTCGAACATCGCAGATTTTACCGGATAGTGTTAAGACTTGGCTGTGTAAGTTACATTTCTTGTGATGTGATGAGGAGAAGGGCCACGTTTCCACATAGCACATTATTGCTTATCACACATCACGTTATTTATGATTTAACCATTATCAGTATAAGAGTTAAACTTGCGGGCAAGCGAAATGCGATAAGTTATAAAGTTGATTTAATTTTTTATTTTTTTAAACTACCATGCTAACTTATCAAAATCAAATAATGTTACAACAGGACGCAATTGGACGACGAGGATCAAATCGCACAATTGAAGTTTTTAGATTAAATGGCAGAGATCACATCACAAGGTAAATGATATAACTTGCGACGCACTGGAGGGCGAGTAGTGAGGTCCGTTAGATCTGGCTGCAGGTCAATGGTTGACGGAAAATCGCAAGTTCGCACATCGAAAATTTTACTGAATAGCATTAAGACTTGACTTCGTAAGTTATATTTCTTGCGATGCGCTGAGGAGAAGGGCCAGGTGTCCACATAACGCATTAGCACTTATCGCACATCGTGTGATTTATGGTTTAACCATTATCGGTATAAGAGTTAAACTTGCGGGCAAGCGAAATGTGATAAGTTATAAAATTTGATTTAATTTTTTATTTTTTAAACTACCATGCTAACTTATCAAAATCAAATAATGTTACAACAGGACACAATTGGACGACCAGGATCGAATCACACAATTGAAGTTTTTAGATTAAATTGTATAGATCACATCGCAAGGGAAATGATATAACTTGCGATGCAATGGAGGACGAGTAGTGAGGACCATTAGATTTGGTTGCAGATAAACGGTGGACGGAAAATCGCAAGTTTGCACATCGTAGATTTTTCCAAATAGCGTTAAGACTTGGTTACATAAGTTATATTTCTTGCAATGCGATGAGGAGAAGGGCCACGTGTCCACATAACGCATTAGTGCTTATCGTACATCGCATGATTTATGGTTTAACCATTATCGGTATAAGGGTTAAACTTGCGGGCAAACAAAATGCGATAAGTTATAAAAGTTGCTATGTTGCGATGTGACATTGTCATCGCAACTTCACATTGGTGGGATTATATGTTTGTTGTTAAGGTTATTTGTTAAATTTGCCAATATGTGATGCGACGTGATTGGTCACCGTATTGTCGGACCGTAGAACCACAGTTCCACTTGTAAACATGTTGTTTGGGAGTATTTGCGCTTTGTCTAAAGTCCCGATAAAGTAATCGTTGTTGATTGCACACATATGTATGTTTACTAAAACTCCAATAAATTAATTCACTATGAGTAAAGAGAGTTTAAGTGGCCCTTACATGTACCGTAACAAGATTCACGACTCCTTTCAACGTTCCTTGCACCTCCCAATGCAATTGCTAATTTATTCTATATAACATTTAAATCTTTCCATGCATTTTCTTTTAATTTCATTATATTCCAATCTTCTACCACTTTAAGTGTTTCACTATGGTTTCTTTTGATTTTTTCATTATAGTATTCAAGTCTTCCACTACTTCCACTACGTTATTTTTTCATTATAATATTCAAGTCTTCCACTACGTTATTTTTTCATCATAGTATTCAAATCTTCCACTACATTTTATTGGACAATCTCATCATGAAAGGGAAACGGCTAGACCTTAACATGGAAATATTATTTATAGACTTTAAAATATATATAATTCTACATTCCATTATATTTTATTCGACTTTCGTCGTTAAGGGAATTAGATATTATAAAACATTCATTACATTTTAATAAGATTTTAAATAATTCTAGTACTTTATAACATTTTATTATAATCTTATTATTAAATGAAATTAACATATAATTGATTATTTTGATGATATAAAAGATATCATAATAATACAATAGCTTTAAATGCAATCAAATTAATATATTTAGATGATTTTTTTATTATATCTCTCACAAATATTACATTTTAATATTTTGATTAAATAGAGTAAATAATTTTCAATTTTATAAAATAAAATTTTAAAAATTAATTTTTTATTTTTAAAAAAAATATTATTATATAAAATATTATGAGTTATAATTATAAATATCTTATTAAAATATGTTTATAATTTGTGATATAATAATAACACTTGAAATTTGATGCTCGTCAACTTTTCTCATGAAAATCTCATTTCATTAAAAAAAAAAAACAATATTTCATTTCATTTAAAAAAAAAACCAATAAAACCGATAGTAAGGAAGCTCTCTCACTTTTGATTCTCATTAAAAAAACAATGACATTCTCGGAATGTATGGGCAACCAATCCATATCCATTTCCAGAGAAACCCGAAATATATCAATCATGAGAAACAGAACCTTGACGAGAAGCAGGAAATTAATTTTGGTTTTTATAACTGAAGTTGTTCGAATTTTCAATGTTATAAAAACTTATTGAAGTCATAATCAGAATTCCTCCATTTTATTCGACAACTCCTATAACTATTGATAATGTTAATTTTAGGAAAAAGACACTTTTACCCCTTTATGACTTGGAAATACCATTCATTAAATTAGTTTTTTAATTTCACAAATTAATTTTGATTTGTATTATTTTTTCTTTCAAAATGTATTTGTAAGTTATTTCTAAGTTATTTATGATAGAATATTTATTATTTTATTTTGATCCTATTAAATTAAAAAATAAATGTAGCTTTTGCTATTTAATAAAAAAAATATATATAAATATAATTTTTTACGTTTTAACATTTAATATAAACCCTTACCAACATAATATTCAGTTATTTTAAATTTATTTTTTTTATAATTATTTATTATTATTTAATTTTAAAACATTTAAATATATATTTCTAGTTTAGTTTCAATTAAATATCATTTTAAGTTTAATTAAACACAATAATAAATTGAATTAACATTATTATTAAATTGAATTAACATTATTTTAATTGATTTGATTTGATTAATAAAAAATATATAATTTTTAATTATTAAATTATATAAATTAATTTAATATATATTATTTTAAAATTTCTTATACTATTAAAATTTATATTGTTATACTATTTCTTATAATAGCAAGGTTATATGGTTAAATTTTAGAAAATATTTCCAATAAATTTCTATATATTTTCAATTTTCTAATAAACTTTCATTATATTATAAGTGGTTGGACACCTTCACAATTATTCATATTGTTGTTGGAGATTTCCATAATAGAATTGTGTAATATTTGTGATCTGTCCAATGTTTCGAATGGTAACTCCATCCATCATGAAAGACCAAAGAGCTTTCATTATATTACAATATTATATTGAATTAAGATTATTTTAAATGATTAATTTTATTAACAATATTATTTTAGATTATTTAATTGATTTAAATTTTATTAATAAAAAATGTTTTATATTATTTATAATTATTTTTTTAATTATATAAATTCATTTATTATTTATTATATTAAAATTCTCTAAAAATAAAATTTATATCATTAAATAAAATAAAATGGAACACAATTTTTTTTTTTTAAATGAGAAAAGCTCATGCAACATAGTATAAAACAAATTGCATGATCACATTCTAGAAAACTTTTCTAATATGATTTTAAAGTCTATGATCTTATTGCAATTAAACTTGCATTACAAAAAAATGTTGTACATTAATTTTGTAAATTGCATGATCACATTCTAGAAAACATTTCCAAATTGATTTTAAAGCCTATGATTGTATTCCAAAAAAATGTATTAGGCATTTGGTAATAGGTTGACCACCTATTACTTTGGTCAAACAAGTAAACAGGGTAAATAATCTTGAATTACAAATAACCAAATACTTCAATTTACCAATGGCTGGAATCTAACTTGACCTAATTCTAAACCTTAATACTAACTTGAATTTAATATTTTTACTTTGAATTAATCACATTTAAGCTAAGTGGCAAGCACTAGCTACTATGTAGCCCTTGTTTTATAAAGAAAAAAATCTCATATCAATTTGATTTGATACCTTATACTGACAGTATTATTATTATTATTTATCATTGAAGAAGAAATACAATGGAGTGAATATAACACATTTATTTAGCACAATATTTTAGTTAATTAAAAGGAGTTACACGTAAGTAAAAATTTTTGAATTTAATTATTTATCAGTGTAGATCCATCTAACTGGGGATCTATCATTCCCCTAGACAGATCAACTCACTCTAGGTGCAAACCTTATTTTTGGATAGTAGAATTTAAGGAAAGGTTTGCCCCTCTAGTGATTTGATTCCTCTGGGTACTTGATAGATCCGAGGTTAGATGGATCTGGGTTGGTTCTAGCTAAGGGCACCAATGTCATATTTTTAGATTATCATTATTAATTCCTCTAGGTGCATGATAGATCCGAAGTTAGAAGGATCTAGGTTGGTTCCAGGTTAGTTTATCATTATTAATTCCTCTAGGTGCATGATACATCCAGAGTTAGATCCGGAGTTAGATGGATCTAGGTTGGTTCCAGGTTAGATTATCATTATTAATTCCTCTGGGTGCATGATATATCAAGAGTTATATGGATGTAGGTTGGTTCCAACTAAGGGTGGTAATGCCATATTATTATATTATCATTATTATGTATATGTTTGAGATAAAATTCATACTTTGAAATTTACATGATATTTTCATTGCCTGACATGACCATATAATTTTTTTCTTTCATTTAGTCTATTTTTCTTCCCTTGAATGGTTTGTACATCTGTGTTTGGATGTTTTTAGTGCTTTGTGTGTGTTCGTGTTTGGATGCTTTGAATGGTTTGTCTATTTATGTGTTTGGATTTGGATGGCAATGCTTGTGAATGTTACAATTTTGTGTTATATTTATATATGTGTATGTAATTGTCTATTAGTAATTAGTTCGTGATGAAGAAGGAAGACAATCTTATCATGATTAATATTGCATATCTATTTCATTTAATTTTAGGTATCACAAATTTTGACAGCTAATTAATTCTTAATAGTGTCCCTCCAGGTATTACTAAATATATCTTGAAGAGTAGTTTTAATTTTAAATTTGTTAAGTTACCTCAATATGTTGAGATGATAGATATTGTTAATAAATTTAATTATGAAAAACCATGAAGTAAAAATTTTGAATGCAAAGTGACAATGTAATAGTGTTGAATGGAAAAAAATGTAGCCAATTACAAATAGTATTCATTGTGAGAAATATCAACTATTTTCTTCTTCTATTCTTATTGTTGAGAGTTTTAATTGGTGAATTAAAGCTCTTAATATTTAATTGTCAATTCGGGCTCATAAACACGAGCTGCATTGCACTTCTTGATTCAGGTTGTAGGTCAGAGATTTAATGTTTCCTTTATAATCATCAGCTATGTAATAAAACACACAAATGCATTAGGGGAATTTTGAGGTCTAAAATGGGTCTCCTAAGAAAAATGTACAACCAAAATAAAATTTATAAGAACCAATAAGATTCAAGATGATGATGTCAACTATGGGGGATGATTCACCATTTTTTAAGTGAAAGGGTAAAAAGATTAAAAAATAATAAAATAATAAAACTATTTTTTCAACTCGTATTTTCAACTTATCTCCCAAAGTTTTTACTCAAATTTCGAGCAGGAGTACTCGTTGGATGCAAAATTTAATTCCTCATCTAATGAGTACCCATGTTTCATACTTTTGATTGACCCTAATATGTGAAAAATAAGAAATACATAAAAAAACGTGATTGCAATCACATTTTTTTATGTATTTCTCATTTTTTCTGTAGCAGGGTCCATCAAAAGTATGCAACATTGGTAGTCCTTGGATGAGGAATTAAATTTTGCATCTAATGAGTACTCCACTCGAAATTTGAGTAAACAATTTGGGAGATAAGTTAAAAATATGAGTTGAAAAAGTAGTTTTTTCTTTTTTCGCTCTAAAATTTGATGATGTAATCAAATATTATTTTATTATTTCCACTATTATTTTATAATTTCCTTAGGTAGTCCATTTTAGACCTAAAAAATCCCCTAATGGCATATGGACAAACAATCTTTCGAAAGGAAATCAATCCGTCTCACCACTACATGCAAAAACAATAATCAAATTCACCTTGAGCACTTGAAATCTCTATAAATTTAACCTATTCTATTCCTGGGCTGAAATATGGATTTAATGAAAACCTAATTATCATAAGTTCTACTTCAAAACAAATGCCTAGTTTCAACAAATTGTATTCTTCAATCCAACAACTCAACACTTCATTCAAAAATCCCAAAACTCTAACTCTAGCTTTCACAAGTCACAATTGAAAGAAACTGAAGAATTTAATCTAAATGCATCTGTAAGTTGATCTTATTTTCACACAATCAATTTTACACTTACTAATTGTTCCTTCACTCAAAACCTAGGAAGAGAAAACTTCATGCCAATTCCATTATCTTAATATCAAGAAAGAAATTTCGGTATCAAAACTGGTTTGAATGCTTGTCTCATACACTTCCAATCAGAGTGAACAACTGATATTTGACACTCAACCAATCTATATGTATATTACCTACTCCATGGTAGTTTCAATCATCAAACCCTAATTCTAATTTTTTTTTAAAAACTGAGACAAACCTGAACTGTTTAGGCATGCAAAACTGTACTTGGAAAACTAGACTACAATTGTAGTTAATATTAATCAAATATTTAAACTAAAATCTAGAAAATTCACCCAAAATCTTCAGCAACCAATACTTTGTTTTCCTAAGAAAAAAGATAAGGAACTCTTCTTTGAAACCCAACAAGCGCACACACTATACTGAGGTATTGTAATGGAAACTATTTTAACCTGGAAACTAAGGTTTCAATCACAATGCTAGTGAGAATCACAATTGGCAATCATTCAATCATTTCAATCAAATTTCAATCTAGCTAATCTACCTACTGCTATGGAGTCCCAAATGAAAAGACACTTCCAAACTAAATTGTAAAGATTGGAAATTGAAACAACTAAAATCACTTTTAATCAAACTTCACTCATGAGTTATAAATTCAAGATTACATGCAAGAGTAAGAACCCTAATTTTCTTCTACAGTTTATAAAGGAACTCAAGACCTAATTTACTTAGAAACATAATTCAACTAATCTTGCATTTTAATTTTAAACTCAAAATGAAGTCCTAAGGTAATATTTACACTAGCTCAATGCTTTTTGATGATAATTAAAGATGAATGTTGGCACTGAGAATTAATCTGGAAATTCTAATTCAATCAAATAAACTGAGAATACACTCTAGAAATCTTTTACAAACTTTAAGATATCTCACTCTTAAATGCTAGACCTCACTGAAATCAAAGAAGCTTATTTATTCCTAGTTCTAGTTTAAATGACAGAAATACATAACCTATGAACTAGATCACACAAGGCAAGCGATGGCAAGACTACACTTCTACCTTAAATAGCATGCAAATTACTTCTAGACTCAAACAATCTATAAACTAACACTATGTTTTCAAGTAAAAATAAATTACACTACCAAATGCAAACTCGGAAAATAATCAAAGAAATTTTGAGATCTATTTCAAATGGTAACTACAGGGATTTGATTTTAACTCACACTCATGCATATGATCTAATATTTATTCCTAATGAACTCTCACTCTTTGTGAAAATCTAAAGATGATAACAAAAGGATCACAAGCACACGGTCAAAAATTGATCAAATAAGACCACACTATGCAAATGAAATTCGTACCAAATCTGGGTGGTAAGGATACAAAACCTTTACTCCATAACTGAAACGCTACAATTATTTACAAACTGACTAATGAAACTCCAAAGCCATGTGAATTCAACCATGTTGTGTTCGATTTATATTGTCAGTGCAGAGGCTTGTTGTCAATTTAATTCATTCGTTTAGAAACGCACAAGGGGGTGCTCATTCAGATTCAAGGTGATTTAAAATGATAAGATCGGCAACTTAAATCTCTCCATGTATAAAAATGAATATTGGTAAAGTTAAGTGTAAGGAAATCGAAGCAAAGCTTGTAAATACTAGACACACACATACAACAAACAATTCTCGAAGCCATTCATTGTGTAACCCTCAGCGTTAATATTTAAACTACTTAGTTGAGAATATGCACATGAAATCATTCCTCCAATGAAACCAAGCCAATATTAACACATAAAATATTGAATAGCTAATTGAAATCAATAGTAAAATAGATTTTTTAAAGACAACTGTAAATAAGATGCGAAATTAATCAAAATACATGAACTACCTACACATATACTTACAGAAGCTGATCCAGATTGTGGTCTGATCCAGATTGTGGTGGACCCTTGCCACACTCGGAGAAGCTTGAAACTTACAGGAACTAGCTATGCTTCAAAAAAAATTCTTCAGGAACTCATGAAATCCATAACACTCCAAAATTCAATAAATAACACACCATTGTTTCGTGGGTTGGACTGTGAATATTTTATCTGTCTCAGAAGTGGCCAAGTGACACAGTCGAGGCCACTATTTCTTGAGTGGGCCATAATTATTAAAATTTTCTCTTTTAATCAAAACAGTGTTACCATGGTTGCAACATTTACAACCTTCCACAAATTCAAAAGGGCCACACGATGGTCACAGAGGCCATAAAACTGTCATGCGTTGAGAGTTGGGCGATTGGGACGAGGAACCTGGAAAGTTGAGAGAAAAAATAATCATCCCTGGAGGCTCTTTCTAGTCGGTAGGTGTAGCAGAGGTAACTATTCATGAATTGTTGTAGAGTGGAATTGACCAACAATGCTAAGGAATCATCGTACAGCAGATCCAACACATCTAGCAAAGGAGATATCAAAATTATGTTTGTCCTAAGGTTTGAAGTGCTTTGTCATTTATTTTATTCAATATTGTTTGGAGATCTTTGTAGTTTATTATTGATTGAAGAACTTGAGGTTTGTTTACCAAAATATATAGGGAGCTATAAGGGTTTGTTTATGAATATTTATTAAAAAAAAAAAAGAGTAGGAAGGAAGAAAAGAGGAAGGAGGCTTTGATGAGAACTTTGAGAAGATGGATTGTCTTGAAGAAATTTTCGAAAATAACCAAAAATTATTTGATGAATTAGTAGGGATATATGGTCTTTTAAGCAACCATATATCCATAGAACAAAATGATAGTCAAAACAGGAGACCATTCTCAAAAAGTGTCCATGCCATTCTGTAGAAAAAGCAACCATGGGAAGTGAAGAAAGGACAAAAAAGAGGAGCTAAGCTCTTTGCACTTAGCTCTGAATTGCAACAAAAAAATCAGTCATAGACCTTCATAAGTTGGAGGAATTATACATGATTTTGTCTAAGGTGAGACAATCAGAATGGAAGAAATTTTTTTGGGCTCTCAAGCCATCCATGCTTGCATTAATACAACCCAAACTTTGGGAACATCCTGATGAAGAAGTCAGGCTCACAATTGCTTCTTGTCTCAATAGGGTCATATCTCTAACATCACCATTACTTCCCTACAATAATTATCTCATGATAGATATATTGCAACTGATAGTAGAAGCCCTTCAAGAGTTGAATAATGTCATGCCTCCTTCCTTTCAGAATCAGTGCACAATATTAGAACTCATGGCAGAGTTTAGCTTTGGTATATTCATGTTGAATCTGGAATGCGCCAAGTTGATCTTTCATTTTTTCCAAAAATTTTACATCGGTATTATATCAGCTCACTCAGACCATGTCAAAGCATGCATGTAAAAGATTGTGTCTTTGTTCTTAAAAAGATATGTTGACATATGCATGATACTAAGATCAGAATTGTTGACCTTTTGGAGGAAGGAGACAAAGGTATCACCAACTGCCTATGATCTAGTCAATAAATTGGTCGGGGAAAAATTAAAATTGCTCAGAAAGGTTCTGACTAGGAAGGACTTGAGAAGGATTGATGGAGAAAGCAAGAATAAAATCTTCAACGAAAATGAAATAAGGAGGAGAGGACTATGCTTTACCTGCAAGGGACCTTGGGCCATTAACCATTCTTGTCTAGGTAATAAGAAGGAGGCAACAAAGACAGAATAAGAGAAGATTCCTTTAGATCATGGAGATATTATGTAGTTGGGTCTATTGATCTTCAAGATGGTGAGCAACAACATGAAATTATTTAGGGAGGCTTGCAAGATGACAAGCATTTGGAAGTGCATGAGGAAATTCTACCTAATGGTATTGATGAGGTAGACTCCTATATAACTAATTCCATAGATCCCAGGGGAATGTCCATAAAGAATATGAACATTAAAGTATAGATAACAGTCCACCAGTGCATCTATGTTTGATAGTGGAAGAGGATGAACAACATATTATCTTCACATATGGAGGAGAATAGGGAGATTTGAGTGAGGACCCAGCCATAGTGAACCATCACGGTGGGCATGATCATGAGGAACAACTTGACATAAATAATGTGCAAAATAAACCTTTCCTAGAGAGTCGGTCAAAGGCTCAAGTTGAAGTTGTGGTCGTTAAGCATCCACTGCATACAAGTACAAAGACATTCTGCAGGGCACCAAAATTTCCAGTAGATGAATTTCAAGAAAGGATCACGAATTGCAAGACAGATCTAATGATGCTCAAGCAGAGAATCGACACAGTCCGAGACACTATCTTACAGGAGAACATGAAAATTGAGGAGCTCATAGGAGTATGTGCCAAATCAATGACCAATTTGTCTAGTATTGAGAAACGACTCAAGTTCCTCACAAGGAAACAAAAGGAGTAAAATTAGGAGTTACAAAGAAACCCTATACAGGAGTACATAGATAAGGCTTGCCATACTACCAACCCACCTTTATATATTTGGAAGAGCATGGAAAAGTTCTCCAAATTCATCATGTGGGGTGACCGAGTGGAGTAGCATGAATTGAGTATTGAGAAACATCAACATAGTAGATTCACAGATATTCATCCTTCTCAAGGTATGGATTGGCGAGAGATTATGAGTTGGTACTCTATTAATGGGTTGATTCCTAGGGAGATACTCACATCCAAGGGAATATTGCAGCTTGGGCCCTTTAGCACAATAGTGATGGAGGGCTTAGGTGGTGTCATAACCCATAGGTCCCAGGACTTAGGTGGCGTTGGGATCCAGGAGAATCCATTGGGGGCAGGATTGGCCAAAGGATTGTTTGGGATCCAGGTAAATCTATCGAAAAAAGGATTGGTAGGAGGATTGTTTAGGATCCAGGTATTGAAGAATCCATTTAATACCAGTCAACATGGATGAATGGAATAACACATTGTGTTGTATGGGTTCATGGTAAAAATTTACAAATTCTTATGTTGTGGATAACAGTGGATTTCTTGAGGGCAAGCAATATTTGGGCGGGAGGATTTGTAATATTATGTATTTTTGGATATGGTCAAAGGGGACAAAAACTACCAATGGTATTCATCCATGGTATCTTCCCAGAGTATTGTCCTTCATTTTCGAGGGAAAATAATAAAATAAGGCTTCTAAAAAATCCATCAAGCGTATAAAAGGGGGTATGCGCTAGGCATTGAGGGAATTTGAGTTTATCTATCTTATTGTGTTTCTTGAGAAATTGGCATGGCCACTTCTAGGTCGATCCCAGTATGAAAACCTTGCGGTGATGTTTGTATGGTGGATCCATCCAGGATTCACAAGTGGGATTCAGTTTCTTATATTTCTCATTATTGAGGAGCCATGCATGCCATTTGCAAGGGTGCCCATCTTTTTGTATGGGCATGTGTTATTTTATTTTTAGCTAATAATATAAAAAAATTGTTGTGTTTCTAGATCCTGTCTATGTTCATGCTTTTACTGAGATATTTCTATTGAGAACACTAGAATTTTCTAGATCTGATGAAATTTTTAATGTTTGGGATATTAGAATAGCTCAGTGAGTAGGCACATTGAGTCATGAAACCAAAATATGTTCCATGGGGATGAGGTAATGGCACGAGAGTATAAGGGAAATGTGAATATATTTAAATGGAACTATTTAAAAAAGCTACCCCTAATTATACATCTTCTCCCATTGCAGGAAGTTAAAGATTTTAAATTTTTCTTCTTGCAAAATCATGGTACAATAGGGGGAAATGGGGATAGAAGGGTAGAGACGAGAGAAAGAGAGGGGAAGGGAGATAGAGGGAGGATATAGCGAGGGAGAAGTGATCAGGATATAGTAGGAGATATATGGCTGAAAGGGAGAGAAATAAATGGAGAGAGATAGAGAGATAAATATGGTGGAAAGGAGAGAGGGGAAGATGGAGAGAGAGGGGGGAGTGATAGAGAGAGTGGGAAGGAGGGTGAGAGAGTTAGATTTTGGATAGAGGGGGTTTTTTGAAAGAGGGATTAAGGGATGGAGGGAGGTGTGTAGAAAGAGAGGAAGGAAGCAGGAGGAAGGTAGAGAGAGATGGGGAGAGAGGTGGGGAAAGGAGAGAGATTGAGTGAAATAAATAGGGAAAAACTAACGCATGAAAACATAGAGTAGAGGGTGGGGGAGTGGGAGAGGGAGAGAGAGAAAGGGGGTAGTGAGAGAGAGAGAGAAAAAAAGAGAGGAATGAATATCGATGCATGGTTAAAGAGGAGAGAGAGGGAAGAAGAGAGAGAGAAAGAGAGAGGGGGGGGGAGAGAAATAGAGAGGAGTGAGTGAGGATTGGAGACATAGAAAAAAAGAGCAAGAGGGGGAGAGAGATAGAGCTAGAGGGGGATTGTTGTGAAGGAGATACTAAGGAAGGGAGGTAGGGATTGGGAAAGAGAGGAAGGGAAAGGGGGTAAGGTGGTGAGAGAGGTCGGAGAGAGAGAAAGAGAGATAGAGGTATATGGAAATAGAGAGGATGGGAGTGAGGGGTCTGAGAGAATAAAAGTGGAAGGGATATTGATATAAGAGTTGGAATTTGGAGAGAGAGGGAGGGGGAGAGGAGGGGACGATATGAGGAGAGAGTGAATGATTGAGTGAAAGGAAAATAGTGAGGGGGAGAGTGAGATAAATAGAGTGGGAGAGAAAGGAGGGAGAGTGATGGAGTTAGATAGAGACAAAGAAGGTTATCTATAAGGAGAGATTGATAGAGGGAGGGTGCAAGGGATACATAAGAGAGGAAGGGAGGAGGAAGGTGGAGCGATAAAGAGAGAGGATGCGAGTTTAGAGAGTTAGGGTGGAGTTCTGAGAGAGATTATGCCATTTTAGAGAGTTAGCATGAAAGTCAGAGACACTACTACTTTTAGGTTGCTACACACACACACAGGTGACGAAAGTGCGCATATGATTTAGGAATGCATACATATTGATAATAATGTATACACACCCTTAAGTGAAATATGAACACACTTG
This sequence comes from Pinus albicaulis, assembly GCA_034641835.2. Lineage (NCBI taxonomy): Eukaryota > Viridiplantae > Streptophyta > Pinopsida > Pinales > Pinaceae > Pinus > Pinus albicaulis. The sequence goes on along the minus strand of CM076582.1, from coordinate 1,014,953,646 downwards.
TACCAATGAACAACAAGTCAAGAATGATAAGGGATGAAGGAAGGTCATTAATGGTTAGGAACAATAATCTCAATTCAAATTTAATTACTTTAACTTCTTGAACCAAGAAATGGTTATGTTACTCTATCATGTTTTTGAAACATGTCCCTGAGTTTGCTTTAATACTATGATAAGAGTAGACTTGGCCTCCACCATTTGAAAATTGGCTAACATTTGAAGTGTTTCCACTGCATCTATATTTTAGATGGCATCATTTTTATACCGAGGATGTTCTCTCTATGAAGTTGGTTGGGAAAGCACTGTTCACCCAGCTAATGAAAACCATTCTTTCCTTCTTTCAAACAATTTTGAACATGTGGCGACAATGATGGCCTGAATGTCGTTCTAATGAAATTTTTGGCGTTATTTTCATTAATGTTTTTCGTCTGCTGGCAAGGACGACATTTCGTATGTCGGTGAGGTCAAAGAAAGCACTGTGAAAATGATAGAGGACAATAGAACTGGTGAAACTTTCAAAGTCGAAGTAGTAGAGGTCACGGAGGCTAATGAAAGTGGCGCTACAAAGAGAAATCATGTAATAAAGCCATGGTTGAATTTATTTAAGAAAGAGAGCAACTTATTCTTTGATTTAGAATGATCATAGAGGAAAGCATTGCAGGTGTTGAAATGTCGGATCGATGAAGAAAACTTGAAAAATGAATTCAACAGTATGAAAAGAAGAAACCCGATGGTAAAGATGTTGAAGGAAAAGAAACTGAAAGTTATATACTGTAACAGAAGATGATGTTAAAGTTGGATACGAGGAGATGAAAAATGTAGAAACACAGGTAATTATGACAGCATAGCTTTCTGACAATAATTGTTGAGGAAAAAGGGCTTAAATTCGAAGAAAGTGTTGTTGTAGAAACCGTTATAGTCACCGGTGAGACTCTGGAAGTATCAACTTCTCGTGTTGAGAATGCTTCTCTGAATTTGCATCAGAGACATAAATTGAAATTAAAAATAGGGGAGAAAACAACATTCAGAAGGAAACAACTTATAAAAAGTAAAAAACCATAGAGGCAACTTTTGAAAACGGGCCTTGGTGAAATATTCTCTGAGACATAAAGCCATCATAAGGCCTGCATTTGTTTTTTATAACGCGTATTAGGAGGGAAAGTCTCAGCCTGTGAACAAAGATATGGAATCCCTAAGTATTCTTTTAATTTTTTTTATGACTGCGTTTCTTAGGGGTTTATCACAAATGGATGGTTACAGGATTGAAAACATGGTGCTTGCTTCATATACCTTTCGAAATTTACTATGGAGAGTTCGGATTCTCATGTTGTCAATGTTTTGACATATTTCAATTGGGTTGAAGCAGAGAGAGTTTCTTCTGTTCAGGAGCAACACTATATGGATTCTGTATGCATTTGCACTATAGTTTTTGGAGTGTAACTACTTTTGATTATCCATGCAACACATGACACATCAAGGAGTTGGGTATGAAGGCTCATAACCAGAATGATTACAATGAACATTTAAAACTCCCATTTGATTGAATGACTTTTGTGAAAATAATGGAAAACCGCCATTACACGTTGCTCCACACCTAAATCCAGGGCATGCCAGTAAATCATCTTTTTAAACAAAATCGATATGACAATTTTTTACCACTACAAATTCCCAACATAAATTACATTGATGAAATTGAATAGCTGTAATATTCTGTATTTTTTGATATGGTTAAAGAGGACAAAAACTACCCATGGTATCTTCCCACAGTATTCTCCTTCGTTTCTAGCGGAAAATAATAAAAAAAGGATTCTAGAAAATCCATCAAGCATATAAAAGGGGGTAGGAGCTAGGCATTAACGGCATTCAGGTTTATCTATCTTATTGTGTTACTCGAGAACTTGGCATGACCAGTTCTAAGTTGATCCTAGAAAAAAAAACATGCGGATCTTTGTATGTTGGATCCATCCAGGTTTCACAAGTGGGCTTCAATTTCTTATATTTGTCATTGTTAAGCAGCCATGCATGGCATTTTCAAGGGTTATAATCTTTTTGTATGGACATGTGTTATTTTATCTTTAGCTAATAATATAAATAAAATGATGTGTTCCTAGATATTGTCTTTGTTCATGTTTTTACTGAGATATTTTTATTGAGAACACTAGAATGTGCTAGATCTGACAAAATTTTTAAGGTTTGGGATATTACAGTGGTATCATAGTTGTGCATCCTGCTAGCCTGAGGGTGTTTTATTACAAATCGAGGGTCAGGTGAAACTAGTCTTATGTGATTCCCCATAATCACTCTATTCAGTAACTCACCCAATTTTGGTGGTTGTCTGTAACTACCCTAGCTGGTTGCACAATTTTATCTGAAGGAAATTTATTTTTTGAAGTTAACCCTTATTTTGGGAGATCAAAGAAGTTGATCCTCTCAAGAGACCTCGATATGCCTGTAGCAGAGAGTTTGTGTTGTAATTGTTACACCATTTTTTGGTCATCTAACTTGTTACTATTAGATGGACCTAAGTACACCATGTAAGACCAATTTTACCCTAAGAAAAACTGCTTTCACTATGAAAAATAACTTAGTAAACCACATTTATTAAGTTGTTTATGGTTTAAACAGGAAACCCCATGAGGAAATATTAAATAGTTCCACATTTTTTTTATTTTCCTTAAGGAATAATTAGTTAAACAACAGTTTAATTAATATTCCTGGTCATATTTAACCAAAAACGGGAAATTAATTAGATAAATCATTATTTATCTTATTATTTTCTAGGAATAATTATTTAGACCTTATTTAAATAATATTCCTTGTAAATTTGACTAAATCATTTATAAATAATTAAATAAATCATTATTTATTTGATTATTACTCAACCACATCCTTAAAATAATAAATAAATCATTTATTTATTTATTTATTATTTATAAATAAAAGGATTTGACCCAAGTCAAATTCTTTTTCCCTCGGACAAATATAATAAAATATTCCATAAAAGTTGGATCTAGATTTGGTTAATAATATTTTAATTGTGCACCAATATCTAGACTAACTCAATATTTTGTTATAAATAGAAGGGGTTTTCCATTCACTCACTACCTTTTGTTGCTTAAAGATCACTCTGGGTCTATACTTTTGGTCTGACTTTGATCCCTTTGAGTTCCATTTTTGTCTGGGTTTTCTACACCATCAAAAGAGAGGTATTTTAGATTTGAAGTGCTGACGACTTACAAGAACCCATCCCATTGAGGGAGACTGGTAACATATTTCTATGTTCCCTTCCCAGGTGTCAAAAAATACAAAAATTCTTTAAAACAATCTTGTCTTGTCTATTGGATGCATGGAGCAACTCTTGCTTTTATTTACTGCTTAATGTATTTTAATGCATAGATCTAGATTTTGCAGCATTTATCATGGTCAACTAATTGCATATCTAAAGATATTGGCAGCCATATTTGCTGTTAGGGCTATTTTTTATGCACGGCTAAAGTGAGCCTTTTTCGTATTCTTGCGATTAATATTCATACCAACAACTGGCGACTCCACAAGGGTTTACGATTATGACCTCTGTTGTTTTGCAGATCCCTGCATATCCAGCTGCTTCAAACCCTAGGATTTCTCTTTAGCTTCTTTTTTTCTTTTCTTGATGTTTTTCTTAACCTATAAAACCCTAAAACATTGAAAATTCTAACTTTTGTGTATTTTCAGACCTATTACGCGGGTGACAGGCATCAGTCGCACCTGAGATGAAATTTTTTTCTGGAACCTACTCCTGAGAGTGCTGGAAGTGTAGGTCTCACTTTTTGGGCCAAAACCTGCGGCGTGAACCTCTAGGGCGCAAAAAAAATGCCAAAACCTGTGACCTCTATATAAAATAGGTCAGAAATTGCGACTTGGACTTTTTGCGGGAATTTTTCTGAGATTTTTCTGGGTTTGTCTAGGCCTTTGTTCAGAGTTGTTTGACCTCTGTCTCTACCTGTTTTAGACCTGTACTTGTTATGTTTTACTCATCAAGGTTGGAACATAGCCCCTTAGGGCTTCAGTACCCTCCACCTTTTGTGGAAGAGTTTTAGTTGCTGCAAGTCATCTGAAATCTTAGTGTGTTCAGCAAATTTTTTTTTTTTTCAGATCTGATCCCTTACCTTCAAATCCACTTCGGATTGGCTATTTATCCATCCAAAACACCTCCTTTTAGTTGTTTGGGTTTTCCTCTAGGTGCCCCTCCACTTCCCTCCAGGTTATAACTTTTCGCCACCTCATTTACAACAATTTTTCCTCTGATTTTTTGTTGTTTTTCTACACCTATTTCCAACATATTTGACCTTTAGATCATTGTCCCTCCTGACTTTAGATCTATTGGTTATTTTGGTGTGTTTTGACTAGATTTTTTCCCACCTACAAATTAGTTGTTGAGAGGCCCGCCTCCTTAGGTTTAGATTAATGCGTAATTAGTTGTTTATTTTATGTTATTTTAGTTTCATATACTGTTATATGTAGGTTTATTTAGAGTTATACAACACACCTTTTCTTTTTCTCTACAAACATCTGGGTTTAAAAATCAAAATTTACACACTTAACACACACACACCCTAAGTGAAGAAGAGCATGGTTAACACCACCAGGCAAAGACTTTAAACATTGTAACCAATTGATCCCGCACCTCTATGCCCTTGTTTCGACATTATAATTACTTGATCCTGCACCTATTTGCCCATGTTGGTCTCTCTTCCATTTGAGCTGTGTTTGTACCTTCACCATTGCACCACCAAGGCATTTATCCCTGAGACTTCTTGGCCTTCACCCTTAGTTTCCAGTAGGAATACTTACTCCTCCGCATAGGATTAGAGTTAATCCTCCACCGAGTCCGAACTCCGACTCCTCTTCTGGTTCATTGGGTTCCCCTTCTGGTTCCGCCCCCGGTTCTCCCCCTATCACCTTTACCATGTCTGGTTCAAGACCTGACGCTGGTGGTATCCCCGGCCCTACTGCTGGGAATACTACTAGTGGGACCGCAATAGGAACTACTCCGACTACTTCCTTGCTCCCCTATATGGCACACCTCAGTCTTCCTGATTTTAACCGGTTGATTAATGACCCTATACGCCATGATGCTGGTTGGCCTACTATGCCAACCAAGCTCCCTTTTGACATCCCCAAGTTTGAAGGTCTTGCTGGAGAAGATCCTACAAATCATGTTCGATCTTTCCACGTGTGGTGTTCGTCTAACTCCATTACTGATGACTATGTCCATCTTTGGTTGTTCCAACGTACGCTTACTAGCAAAGCTTCTAAGTGGTATGTTGATCAGGCCTCATCCTCTCATACCACCTTTGCGACTCTTGCCTGGGCTTTTCTATCTTATTTCCAGCTTCCCCTTCGTTATGACACTGGTACCGAACTTTTGACTTCATTCCGTCAATTGTCTGCAACCCGCCTATCTGATCATGTCCAGGAATGGTAGAGAAGAAAGAGCCTATGTTGAGCCCCTACCTTCGAAGACCATGTCTACATGGACTAGTTCCTTAGATCCCTTGTTCCTGCTATAGGCAAATATGTCGCATCGCATTTCCCTCAAACCGAAGAATCCGCTCTCCAAATTGCGTTAAAATATGACCTTATCTACGCTCATTCGGGTTATGTTTATACCATTCTACCTGATCTTCCTAGACCCGGTGGTGCCAATGCACCGGGGGCATATCATGCTGCCGACGGTATAGTTGGAGCTCTTTCTCATCCATATGCTTAGCCTCCCATGGGCAATGGTTTCCCTCAGGGAGGTGCCAACACCTTCAACACTTTTCCCCCTCCCGATAGAATGTATCCAGGATATGACATGCCTCCTCCTTTTTCCCAACCTGTTTACTACAATGTTACTCAACCTCCTTATTATCCATATCTGCAACCTAGTGCTCCAACTCCTCAAGCATTAGCACCTCCGCCTCCCTTGCTTTCTCAACCCCTGCAACAATAGCCACCACCCCCTCAAGGGCAGGTGTATGCACAGCAGAGCGCGACTAATCCTCCTCCTTCCAAAAAGAAGAGGAAAGGCACTCAAAATAAATCTTCCCTTGGTAATCCTGGAGCTAATCCTGAAAATAATGCACCTAACACTGCTAACCAGCAACAAGGCACTCAGCCCAAGCACGACAAGCCTGTTCGAACGAATAAGCCTTGTTCTTGTTGTGGTGTTTATGGTCATTACACTCACGATTGTCCTCTTTTACTACAGATGCAGTATATGTGGGAGACTCAAGCAACATTGTGAGGACAAAAAGCCTCTCCTTCCATCCCTCCCAATGCCGCGCTTAGTCGGTTGGCTGTGTTTACTAATCCTTTCCCTCAGCAAGGATTCGTGGCTACCCAACCACCTGAAGGTCAGGTGGCCACTCAACCTCCTCCATCTGGTACCTCTGATTACCAGATTCTCATGATGAACTCTTACCAGCCTATAACCGTAGATATCAACCTTTAGACTCGGTCCCATCAGTACAACAAGCCTCCCGCTACGTCTGTCCCTGAGCCCCCTTCTTCGGGTTCTATAGAGCCTCTTTTGACACCTAATGGTCCTTTGCGGATCCCTCAACATAAGGCAGAGGTTCACACTAAGATCCCTAAGGCACCATTATGCCAAAACGTTGCTTCTAGCAAAGCTGCCCATTCATATAGTACAGTACATGATTTGGTGCAATCTCCTGCTACCATCTCAACGCTAGAACTCCTCCCATCGTGCCCTTCACAACAAAAAGCTCTACTATCTGCCATGGGCACTGTAGATCCTTCAGATCATTGATTGATCGTCTTCGATGTTGACCGGTCATAACATCCTCCTCTTCCTGCTTCTGTCGCCTTCCAAATCCTAGTCAAAATCCGGAACTCCAACGCTTCCCGTTGTATCATTGATGAGGGGGCATCCACCTACGTGATTTCTGATTCGGTTTGGAAGAAACTCGGATCACCTGAGCTGGCCCCTTCCATGATCGCTCTTCGAGCATGGGATGGTCATGCTTCCCAGCCCATTGGCTTGTTCCACAAATTTCCTATTACTCTTGCGGGCAGGACTATTTGCATTGACGTAGAAGTCATTGACACCCCCTTAGATTACAACATTCTATTGGGTCATAGCTACACCTATGCGATGTCTGTTGTACCATCTACGATTCACCACAAGATTTCCTTTCCCCATAATTGAAAGATAGTCACCATTTACTTGTTGACATATTACGAACCGAAGTCTCCTACCTCCCCTGATTCCATCATATCTTCGGTGGCCAATAAGCAAACCATCGATCCCTTGACCATTATCTCACTCTGAGTCTACAAAGACTCCTCTTTTCTTGGTACATTCCCTAGTCTTCCTCCTCCTGTCTCTGATCCCATCTCATCGAATGTTTTCATGATGCAATCATCTCGAGCTTCCCTCAAGCGGCTCATTTTGGCTAGTCAGCAGCCTCGCCCTCCGCAACCTACTCCTAGCCCTTCGATTCAGCCTTCTGGACCCCCTCCTCTTGGCCCTTCACCTGCAGCTCATATCCATGAGCCTCTCGACCCTCCTAGAACGATTCCTCCAGGCCTTAACCATCTCGGATCCATCCTGCCTATCCATTACCCCTCCGGTCAAATACCATTCCTAGCTCCCCCTCCTGGAGTGTTCTCAATACCTGTCATGGCTACCCTATCCCTTCCTAACCTAACCTTGGGGATTCCCGTCTGGTACATCGATCCCCCATCCTCTACCCCGCCTAGTCAACCCAAACCTTATCTTGCTTTAACCCCGGTTCAACCAGTCCCCATGACTCCTCCCGCTGCTACCTTGCCTCAGCCACCTCAATAGGAACCTTTTCCTGTTGTGACAGCTTCGGGTAAAAAGGACAAAGCTCGTAAGAAGGAATCAAAAGACAAGGCTGTCCTGACTGACCCTGCTCCTCCTTAGCCTCTAAATCCTTGTGCTTTATGTGATGTTGTCGGTCATGCCACCCATACTTGTCCCGAGTTGCCTCGTATCAAGCCCATGGTTAATGTTGCGTTCCTTGAGTCTACGGTCCCTGAAGCCTCTGTTTCTTCCTCAACTATAGCCAAGAACCCTAAGACTATTCACACCAACCAACCTTGTGCTTTATGTGATCTCCATGGCCATTATTCCTACCATTGTCCTCGCCTCACACATTATCACGCCTCTTTGGAGGTAGTTTGGGAGTACGAGACTGAACAGAACCAGTCCGCCTCTCTCGTCCTTGCGCAGTATGCTTCAGTTCAAAATGAGGATTTACCCACTCCCATTGAAACTCCCCCTCCTAAAATTAAGATGACGGAGCCTACGGCCACCATCCTCTACCTATCATCATTCATGAGATCCACGGTGGAAGCTCCCTCTGAGACTTCCCCTTATGTTTCGCTTGACCTCCCTTCAATGATCACCCTGGGCTCAACATCAGTGGATCCATTATATTCTTATCCTTCTAACATCCCTCATGACAATGTGCATGTGAACCTTTCTTCTCATGATGATGGGCCAGGTAGCTTCGCCGCATCACGTGGCCTTTCTTCCACCAGTCACCGCATCTTCTATTGTGATGACGACATTACGAAAGAATTTACTGCCCCTGAATTTATCTATCCCCCCTTATATCAAACTCATGCATTCGATCCACATACACCTCGTGGTCATTACATTGAAACCCAATGTTTTGATAAGGGGGCACCCACATTTGAGGGTCCAGGAGAAGCAATTCTCCATAACCCTCATAGTGCATCTGGTCGTTTCGACTCTAGTACCATTATTCTTCCCCATTTAGAAGAACCTCTAGAGTCCCATATCACTTTAGATCACTCTAGGGATGATACCCCTCATCATTCCTTCATCTTACATCAGCAACCTAGTCCCCTGGACATTGTTGTTCACCAACCTGTGGGTTTTCTAGGAGAGCACCAGTTCATTATCTCCAAATCCTCTCTTTAGGATAGTGACACCATGTATGCCATCCTAGAAACTTAGTCCATTTTCTTCATATATGTTGTGCCAAAAGAGATTGGTAATCTTCCATTCCCTTTCTCGAACTACATAACCACAACGAAAACAAATGGCGCTCCACATCATAAAAATGTGTTTAGATTACCCCTTTCTAAATACATTTTGGCATGAACATAACATGCTTGGAGGCACCTATGCCCCTCAACCATAAAAATCCCATATATTAGCCAAAAACAGCACTGAAACCCCTTTTCTCTGACAAGTCGCACCTTTCAGGTCATTTCCTGGGACATGTCACAGTTTTCAGCCTAGTACCTGCTACCCAAGTCGTAGAACAGACCCCAAAAAGTGCAGAGTGGCATGTTCCTGATCTCTGGTAATCTAAACTGAAATTTCAATCCACTGAAAAGAAAGAGTAGGGTTAGGCCTCTGACCTGCAACTAACGGATCTCGATTCCAATGGTCGGTTTGTCCGCTACGATCGCCGCAAGATTTAGGGCCTTCTCTCCTCTCTACATTCACCACAACTCCACTTGAAAACGAGTGAATTTGGAGGGAAAATGCCTTATTAAAAGAGAAACCCTTGATTTTTCTTTCGCCTGCTGTGGCCAAACCGTAGCTCAATTTGACAAACTGTTTGTACCATTGTAAAGCTCTCACTAAGCCCTCAAATGGGTATCTGTTAGTTTTTCATGATTTGATACTTCACCAGGACACATTTTTTCCAAGAAGGGTCACTTCACCACTCCTCAAAATTGAATTTCTTCACTTGCAACACTTGTACTTGGGGCACCACTTTGCCTGCATACTTTTCCTCGCTCGTGTCGATTTTCGTCGTGAGTAACCATCATGTACTCATGTTTTTATGGTCCCCATTGGACCTTTCCTGTGTGGCAGCATCATCGAGTCGCCCTTGTTTAGAGCATCCGAGTTAAGTCATCATCGCATCCATGGAGTCTATCCTGAGTCCCTTTGTATCCCGTGTTGTGTAACCAGCTCCAAAAATAGAAGAAAAGAGATATCAACGCCTTAGAAATAAGCCACTTCGAGGGGGAAACCTCCAATACATTACATGAATGAACAATTCTTAGATGATACAATTTACAAAACCTCCTTTCTATATATAGGAGTCCATGTGGCCATAATGTAATCCTAGTGGGCCACAATGTAATCCTAGCCGACCTAACAATAATAATTTAAGGGTACAATAATAACAAAATGGGGGTTACAAGGGTACAATAATAACAATAAGGGGGTTACACTAACAACAATAAGGGACTATACTAGTAATATAGGGACCTAACATGCCCCTCTCCTTCAAACAAGTGTTGTTCTCAACGCTTGATTATTTCTTGATGCTTCTGTATAAAATTCTCATCCTCCCATGTGAAGTATTTTACAGGAAATTTCTTCCGCTTGCTGAGATACTCTGAAATTGATCGTACTTGTCGATTTCTTGTTTCTATGACTGCTTCATAACTTCTTTCGATGTGATGTTGATCTTCCTGTTGTTTCATTAGATTCTGCACCAAAGTTGGGTTATACTTTGAGAGTTGGAGAACTTGTTGTTGATGCTCGATGTGATCTTCCATTAATTTATCATCCATATTTTCTATTATTTGATCCTTCAAACCATCCAACTTAGCCTCCATTTATGCTTTTAAACCATCTATTTCATCTTCAATTGCTCTTCGTAAGATTGAAACTTGTTGCACTTGGTACCGTAATTTTGATATCTCATACTGCAACTCTTCCTCTTCATACGTCATAGTATAGCTTTTTGAGGGATTAATGGGTATGGAATTATTTTTTGGAGGAATTATATAACCCAATACTGATAAAAATTCTAAAATATGCCCTTGGAATCAATTCAAATTGATTCTTCAAACAAGACTTATGCAATTCGGAAAAATACACACCTTTTTCTTGCTTTGAGGAGCTCGATATTGAAATTGAATTATCTCTGTAATTGTAGCACTTATATATTTGAATTTCAGTACCAACGTAGCCCTCTAAATTATCTTTCGAATGCCACTAGTCTGACCTGATTTGGATTCTCCAAGACAAAGTTGTGTCCACTCTCCCAAAATGACCTAATTTTGGACTAGTTCAGTAGAGCAAACTTGTAGGACTTGCCACGTGTCACTGTTTCGTCCTTTGTCTCTGAAATTGATATCCAAGAAACTACAGGCCGTGTACTTGCGACCAATTTTGACGGAACTCCAATCCAATCTCTAGAGAGAGAGTTATTGAACTTTTCCCACGATCACCTCTTTGAGATGAAATTCAGGAGCCTGAAAAAGCACTACCTTCCACAGATCATATCTCCAAAAATATTGCGAACCAAGATCTGAAATTTTTTGACGAATTTCCTCAGGCTTTCAGCTTCGCACCATATGAATTTTCGATTCTGAACCTTCGTAGAAATTTTTTTATAGCGCAAATGCCACGATGACCTGTTTAGGAGCCTGAAAAAATACCTAACTTCCACAGATCATATCTCCGAAAATATTGCGAACCAAGCTCTGAAATTTTTATACAAACTTCCTCAAGATTTCAGCTTCGCACCCTAAAAATTTCAGCTTCTGAAGCTTCGTAGAAAAAAAGTTATAGCGAAAATGCCACGATGACCTGTTTGGAGCAGCGAAACCCTAGAATCCCAAAGCTCCGATACCAAATGTTGTGTAACCAACTCAAAAAGAGAAGAAAAGAGATATAAACGCCTTAGAAATGAGCCACTTCGAGGGGGCAACCTCCAATACATTACATGAATGAACAATTCTTGGATGATACAATTTACAAAACCTCCTTTCTATATATAGGAGTCCATGGGGCCATAATATAATCCTAGTGGGCCACAATGTAATCCTAGCCGACCTAACAATAATAATTTAAGGGTACAGTAATAAAAATATGGGGGTTACAGGGGTACAATAATAACAATAAGGGGGGCTACACTAACATAATAAGGGGCTATACTATTAATATAGGGACTTAACATCCCGCTATAGTCCTCCATCCTTCATTTCTTGATTCCTCTCTCGTGTTGCACATCATGGCCTTCAGTCCTACTGTCCCCTATCCCCTTTGATATTGTATCAGTTGCTGCGAGGTCATCCATGCCCTTTATGCTCTAACAAGGGAATTCATCCGTCCGCTACTTAGTACCCCCCATTTCATCATCATCCCTGGTGTCAGTCGCTCTACTATTTTCTCCCGTGCCTTAGCTGAGGATCCTTTATTGCCTCACCTATGGCAGAACTCCTTTTGTCGACTTTAGATCTTTCATTCCAGAAGACAGGTCTAGAGGGTGGTGTACCTTGGTTCCAGCATCCACTCTTGTTCGATGCCTCAGATGAGGCAAAGGGACTCCTTATTACCCTTTGAATTGATTGTTTCTCAGCTCCATCTCCTTATAGCATGATCGATATCCGTATACTTGATGGTTCAGTGATGCAGCAGATGATATCGGTGATTTTCGGGTGTGTGTAAGATGTTTTCAAACCTCATGAGGGGGTGGCCCTTTAGGTAGCCCCCCACATTCCCGGATGACCTCTTCAGTACAACCTTCGATGCTTATGCTATTAATTAGTAAGTAATTAAGAATTTAGACCGTTTGAAAGGGTCGAATCACAGATCTCACCAACATATGAATAAAGAAAATCTCATAATCAAGAACACAAGTGAAAAACAATGAATTAAATGTGAAGGAGCGAACGTGGAAAGAAGTTTAGTGCTCGCGAAGGGCCAATCAATATCGTGCGAGCCATTGATTATCATCTAAACTGGAGACAGGGTGACCATTGATTATCATTTTAACTGGAGACAGGGTGACCACGAGCGTCAACTTGATTATAGGAACGGTTGTAGCAGCACTAGGGGCGTGGAGAAGGGTCGAGTGACAAGCCGATCAATTGACAACTTTATCGCAGCCCAATCATTAAAGCACCATCATAGCAGTACCTTGGGCACAGAGAAAGGCCTAGCTACGGAATGGTTATTGATAGAAGTCATTGGTGCAAGAGAATAGTTGAAAACCTCATCGCAGAGTTACCATTGATAACCTGTAAAGAACCACGACCACTCAAGCTATTTATCACATCATGATTCTGAGTTCAAGCTATAGATTGTACCATTGGTCCCCACCATTTGCACCATTCACTTATTCCTCATGGAACACAATTGTCCCAGTCCCTTAAGCGCAAAGGAGAGTTGGCATCTCTGGTGGGTAGTCGATAGAAGAAGGTGTTTGTCATCCACGACCCACATCCTCCTATTGAATTTTTCAACAAGAAACAGTGAAATTTCCATCCGGAAACAACATTTAGCACCCACGCTTAGTGCATTAAACACCTGCACTAGGGTGGGGCCCACAGGGCTAAATTTGGTGCATGTCTATTTTAGTTATCTCTTAATTAAGATGGACAATTAAATGTAATCTAATCTCAAAATAAATTGTAATAGTTGAGTGAGTGTGATAAAGTCATTGAACTCATGATTTTTGAGTTAGAGGTAGTTGGTGAGGCATGCAGAGTAATTCTAGTTGTAACAGAGTTCGAAGTTAAGTGGTGCATTAGTTAATGCAGGTTGTAATTAGTTTAACTCAGTTAAGTGAGTTAAAATTGGTTGTGCTAGTTGTAACTGTTTGATACACTAGTGAGAGATCAAGTGAATTAAATATTATTTAATTCACAATCAGTGATCTCATATGCAACTAAGGATTTACTATTATTAGTTGCATGCATGTCAGTTCCAGTGGAGACCCAGTTGAGATATAGGTGAAAGGGAAGTGTAAATATCAGTTGTGATATTAGTAGGCTACCCAGGTGTAGTTAAAACACCACAGGATGCCCATGATACTCAACGCACTGTAGGAAGGTTGGAATTCCTTGTGAATAGGGATTGTATTCCTCATGAACTGTGTGAGCAAGGCAGACTAAAGACATGCTGAGAATTGGCTGAGTATTTGCCCAATTTTTTCTGGATCAATGTTATACAATTAGCTTAATATAGGAGGGCCCTTGTGAGAAGCGTTGTGTGTAATTGTTTCATGATTAATTGTGGAATATACAATATATGATAGAGGGGTTTTGAGTAGTAAGCTTTCCCCAGGAAATTATCTGTGTTGTGGTTTGATTGATTCTTCTTTACTTCATGTGATTAGCGATTGTATTTTTTAATTCCGCAAAATCTTTGTAGAAGCGATTCAGTATTTAACTTTAGTACATTGTTAGATCGGGTGAATCCAAGATATACATGTATGTTCTATAATTTCTACATGGTATCAGAGCACAGGAAATTTCAGAAGTGAAGTAGGAGTTGATTTTGTAACTGGATAGAATTCAAATTTGCAGAAAGACTTTCTTGGTGCTATATTTGATTCGAGATCGAAATGGCTTTCAATGGCTTGAGGTTGGAGTATGCACTCGAGGGCATATCAAACTATATTTCTTGGAAGGACAGGATGGAGGAAGTACTCAAAGACAATGGCTTGAAGGAATTCATTAACAATGATGTTCCTAAACCCTCTGTGGCAGATGCTGCAAATCTTTAATATGCATGGAAAAAGAAAGTGGCAAAGGTGAGGAGGATCCTATTGGAGGGAGTATGAGACCACATTGTCTCAAGCCTCCATGGGAAAGCCACACCATATGCAATGTAGAAGGATTTGATGGATCTATTCCAAAGCAACATCAACCATGGGTAATTGGCGCTCAAAGATAAACTCAGGAAGATCAAGATGGAAAAGGGTGACACCCTTCCAAAATATCTAACAAAGTTTGTCCAATGTCGGGATGAACTGGGGAGTGTTGTAATAACAATCACTGATGATGATTTGGTAAGCTTGGATCTCCTAGGACTTCCCAGGAGTTGGTACAGCTATCAAGACTCTATCAATGGAAGGGAAAGATTTCCAGATTGGGAGCGACTATGATTAGATTTGGTGCAGGAGGAGTTCAAACAGATTACCAGAGATGGATATTCATCTAAGAATGAAGATGAAGAAGATTTCACTTTGGCTGCCAAGGTGAAGAAAGGGAAGGGGAAGAAATTTCATTCCAAATATGAGGCTGGCGAAGAAGGCAAGGAGCGCGACATGTCTAGGGTGAAGTTTTTTCACTGTCACAAGCATGGACATTATGCCAAAAATTGTCCACAAAAGAAGAAGAAAAAGAGGGTTGGAGGATCTACAGCTGGTGAGGCTTTGGCCTCACAATTTGAGCTTGACTTCTCATTGATTTCATGCATGGTGTCAAGTGCATTGTGATCGGAGTGGTACTTGGATAGTGGTGCTTCCTTTCACATGACGGGAGACAAGGAACCTTTCAGTAACTTGGAGGAGAAGGATCTCTGGATGCATATTGAAATGGGTGATGACGGGAGGTACAATGCTACCGAGATTGGTACCATTACTTTCTAGAGACAGTTAGGTAAAATATTTCAATTAAAAGATGTAATGCATGTATGAGGTTTGAAGAAAAATTTAGTCTCAGTTGCAATGTGAGAGGATAGAGGCTATGATTTTGTTTTCAGTGAAGGAAAAATTTTCCTCCGACACAAAGCAATAGGACAAGCCAAGAAGATTGGGATTCATGTGAAGAATCTCTATAGACTTGATGTAGATGCGATTTCTAGAGAGCTTCCAACCATTTGGAAGTGTGAGAAAGCCATGCAGTTGATCCTTGGGAGGGAGTTGGATTTGCATGTAGGTGAGAATGAACCTCAAGATGTGGAGCAGCCACATTCGGAGGATCATGGAGTGGCAAAAACCACTCAAGCAGATAAATTTCGAGCCAAATGAGCAGAGGGAGTGCATGCAGCTATACCTCCAGGTGTGAGGTGGGGCAATGTGCAAGAATAATCCCAATAAGAAATTTGAGCAGGGTCTTAGAGATGGTGCGTCTCATGGATCAAACTTGGCTACGACGATCCCATAGTACAACAGTAGCCGGATCAGTTAAATTGATGCAGTCATATGTCAGGAGGACATAAATCAAAGTGATAGTGTTGAATATTGGAGCGCAGATCAGAGTTGGCAGTAGTGGAGAGTGCATGGGTGCAGATGTCAACATCGCAGAGAATCTAGTAGACATGTGCTGTAGGTACCAACAACCAAAATACATTGATGACAGATGCATTATACTAATTCAGTTGTTTGGAGGTTATTCAGTTTCAGAAGTGTTGCATGCAAAGATTTCATGTGCCAGAAACACTAGAGAAGTGTTTCATACAAGGGTTGCATGTCGCATGCATGAAGTTGCATGTCACATGCATGAGGTTGCATGTCGCATGCATGTGTTGCATGCCACATGCATGCGTTGCATGTTGCATGCATGGACATTCATTTCTTGTTGAGAGGGAGTGTTGAAGATTGCAATAAGAAACAATGAAATTGGCATCTGGAAACAACATTCAGCACCCACGCCTAATGCATTAAGCACCTGCACTAGGGTGGGGCCCACAGGGCTAAATTTCGAGCATGTCTATTTTAGTTATCCCTTAGTTAAGATGGACAATAAAATGTAATCTAATCTCAAAATAACTTGTAATAGTTAAATTAGTGTGATAAACTTAGTTAACTCATGAATTTCGAGTTAGAGGTAGTTGGTGACGCATATAGAGTAATTCTAGTTATAACAGAGTTCAAAGTGTAGTGGTGCATTAGTTAATGCAGGTTGTAATCAGTTTAACTCAATTAAGTGAGTTAAACTCAGTTGTGCTAGTTGTAACTGTTTGATACACTAGTGAGAGATCAAGTGAATTAAATATTATTTAATTCACAATCAATGATCTCACATGCAACTGAGGATTTACTATTATTAGTTGCATGCATGTTAGTCCTAGTGGAGACCCAATTGAGATCTAGGTGAAATGGAAGTGTAACTATCATTTGTGATATTAGCAGGCTACCCAGGTGTAGTTAAAACACCATAGGATGCCCATGATACTTAGTGCAGTGTAGGAAGGCTGGAATTCCTTATGAATAGGGATTGCATTTCTCATGAGTTGCGTCAGCAAGGCATGTTGAAGACAGGCTGAGAATTGGCTAAGTATTTGCACAATTTTGTCTGGATCAATGTGAGACAATTAGATGAATACAAGAGGGCTCTTGTGAAAAGAGTTGTATGTAATTGTTTCATTATTCCTTGTGGAATATATAATATATGATAG
This sequence comes from Pinus albicaulis, assembly GCA_034641835.2. NCBI lineage: Eukaryota > Viridiplantae > Streptophyta > Pinopsida > Pinales > Pinaceae > Pinus > Pinus albicaulis. Next base: position 1,014,936,503 of record CM076582.1, on the reverse strand, counting down.
AGGGGTTTTGAGCAGCAATCTTTCCTCGGGAAATTATCTGTGTTGTGGTTTGATTGATTCTTTTTTAATTCCGCAAAAGATTTGTAGAAGCGATTCAATATTTAACTTTAGTACATTGTTAAATTGGGTGAATCCAAGATATACATGCATGTTGTATAATTTCTACACCTCCAACAACCACGTGAGGCCGCAATGTGTATCATCAATCAAGGAAGCTAGGAAGTAGGACCATCATTGCAGGAGGACGTGATCCCTAGGCGTGGAACGTAGAGGTAAAGCCGAGGAATCACCAGTTTTCTCATGCAACTAAGGGTAAAGGTGGTGACCACATCCAACGCTGCCCAAAAGTGTGGAATAGTTCGATGTTCACCTATTGGAGCAGTAAGGTTGATCCACTATTCAGAGGCTGTAGAATAGTCAACCTTTTGTTGTAAAAGTCGTATGGATATTTTGGGCCAATGCATAATAAAACTTACTTTTTTTAATTTGGAATATGAGTATTGGAATTTAAATGTTTAGTGCTATGCACTAAGGGTTTGATATTAAGAGCGCGAGGATACTATTCGACAGGGTGATCGTGGGCCTCCGCCAGACGATTCAGGTCATTTAACGACTGTTTCAAGGCGATCATTTCTTCATAACTAGTCATGAAGGAGTTCCATGTTGTGGAGCACCAAAGGCACATGTTGTGCAACCATAGAGCACCATTGAGTAATAAGGAAGGATGACAGGGCGAACAATGACTGCACAACCAACTACAGAGGCCAGCGGCATGGCACAGAGTGTGCAAGACCAGGTGCAGGCCATTGTTTCGGGGGTCGGGCTACGAATATTTTATCCGTCTCAAAAGAGGCCTAGCGATGTATTCGATGCCACTATTTCTTGAGTGGGCCATAATTATTAAAATTTTCTCTTTTGGGCACAATAGTGTCAGTGTGGCTGCAAAAGTGACAGCCTTTCACAAATTCAAAAGGGCCACACGATGGTCACTAAGGCCATAAATATGTCACGTGTTGAGATTTGGGCGATTGGGATGAGGAACCTGGCAAGCTGAGAGCAAAAATAATCATCCCTAGAGGCTCTTTCTAGCCGGTAGGTGTAGCAGAGGTAACTATTCATGAATTTTTGTGGAGTGGAATTGACCGACAATGCTAAGGAATCATCGCACAGTAGATCCATCAGATCTAGCAAAGGAGATATCAAAATTCTGTTGTATGAAGGTTTGAAGCACTTTGTCGTTTATTTTATTCAATATTGTTTGGAGCACTTTGTAGTTTATTGATGGAAGCAGTTGAGGGTTGTTTAAAAGAATATATAGGGAGCTATAAGGGTTTGTTTATGTATATTTATTAAAAAAAAAAAAAAAAAAAAAAAGAGAGTAGGAAGGAAGAAAAGAGGAAGGAGGCTTTAATGAGAATCTCGAGAAGATGGATAGTCTTGAAGAAACTTTGGAAAACAACTAGAAAATCCTTGATGAACTAGTAAGGATATATGGTCCTTTAAGTAGCCATACCTCCATACACCAAAATGGTAGTCAAAACAAGAGACCATTCTTAAGAAGGGTCCATGTCATTCTATAGCAAAAGAAAACATGGGAGGTGAAGGAAGGACCAAAAAGAGGAGCTAAGCTCTTTGCACTTGGATCTTAATTGCAACAAACAAAATTAGTCATAGACCTTCATAAGTTGGAGGAATTAGAAACTTGTATATCTAAGGTGGGACAACCAGAATGGAATAAAATCTGTTGGGCTCTGAAGCCATCCATGCTTGCATTAATACAACCCAAACTTCAGGAACATCCTGATGAAGAAGTCATGCTCACAGTTTCTTCTTGTCTTAGCAAGGTCATAGCTCTAATATCACCATTACCTCCCCACAATAATGATCTCATGACAGATATACTGTAGCCAATAATATAAGCCCTTCAAGAGTTGCATAACTTAATGCTTTATGCCTTTTAGAAGCGGTGCAGAATCTTAGAACTCTTGGAAAAGTTTAGCTTTGGCACATTCATGTTGAATATAGAATGTGACGAGTTGATATTTTAGTTTCTCCAAAACTTTTACACCAATATTACATCAGCTCACTCAAACCATGTCAAAGCACGAATAAAAAATATTGTCTTTGTTCTTAAAAAGAGATGTTGACATCTTCAAGATACTAAGATCCAAATTGTTGGGCATTTGGAGGAAGGAACCAAAGGTATCACTACCTACCTATGATCTAGTCAAGAAATTTGTCAGGAAAAACATAAAATTGATCAGAAAGGTGTTGACAAGGAAGAAGTTGAGAAGGATTGATGGATAAATCAAGAAAAAAATATGCAACAAGAATGAACTAAGGAGGAGAGGAATGTGATTTACCTACAAGGTACCTTGGGCCCTTAACCATTCTTGTCCAGGTAATAATAAGGAGACAAAAGAAGATTCCTTCAGATCATGCAGAATATTCTGTAATTGGGTCTATTGATCTTTAATATGGTGAGAAGTAGTATGAAATTATTCAGGGAGGCTTGCAAGATGACAAGCATTTGGAAGTACATGAGGAAATTCTACCTAATTCTATTGATGAGGTAGACTCCTATAAAACTGAGTCCATAGATACTCAGGGGAATGTCCATAAATAATATGAACATTCAAATATAGATAACAGTCCACCAGTGCATCTATGTTTGATAGTTGAAGAGGATGAACAACTTATTGTCTTCACAGATGGAGGAGACCAGTAATATTTAAGTGGTGATCCAGTCATAGTGAACCATCATGATGAGCATGATCATGAGGAGCAACTTGACAGACATAATGTGAAAAATGAAACATCACTATAGAGTCGGTCAAAGGCTCAAGTTGAAGTTTTGTTTGTTAGGAATCCAGTGCAGACAAGTACAGAGACATTCTGCAGGGTACCAAAATTTCTAGTAGAGGATTTTCAGGAAAGGATCATGCATTTCAAGACAGATTTGATGATGTCTAAGCAAAGAATTGAGACATTCTAAGACATTATCTTACATGAGAACATGAAAATTTAGGATCTCATAGGAGTATGTTCCAAATCAATGACCAAGTTGTCTAGTATTGAGAAATGACTCAAGTTCCTCACAAGGAAACAAGAGGAGTACAATTGGGAGTTCCAAAGCATCCCTCTATAGGAATACATAGATAAGGCTTGCCTACTACCAACCCACATTTATATATTGGGAAGAGCATGGCAGAGTTCTCCAAATGCATCATGTTGGTTGACCAAGTGGAGTAGCATGAATTGAGTATCGAGCAACATCAACATAGTAGATTCGTAGATATTCATCCTTCCCAAGGTATGAATTGGCGAGACATTATGAATTGGTACTCTATTGATGGGTTGATTCCTAGGGAGATACTCATAACCAAGGGCACGTTGCAGCTTGGGCCCTTTAGAATAGGCAGTGATGGAGGGATGAGGTGGTATCATAACCCATAGGTCCCAGGACTTAGGTGGAATTGGGATCCATGAGAATCCATTGGGGGCAAGATTGGCCAAAGGATTGTTTGGGATCCATGTAAATATATCGAGGGAAGGATTAGTTAGAGGATTTTTTGGGATCCAAGTATTGAAGGATCCATTCAAGATCATTCAACATGTATGAATGGAATAACATACTGGGTTGTATGTGCAAAATGAAACATTACTAGAGAGCCGGTCAAAGGCTCAAGTAGAAGTTGTGTTTGTTAGGAATCCAGTGCAGAAAAGTACAGAGACATTCCGCAGGGCACCAAAATTTCCAGTAGAGGACTTTTAGGAAAGGATCATGCATTTCAAGACATATTTGATGATGTCTAAGCAGAGAATCGAGACATTCTAAGAAATTGTCTTACATGAGAACAAAAAAATTTAGGATCTCATAGGAGTATGTGTCGAATCAATGACCAAGTTGTCTAGTATTGAGAAACGACTCAAGTTCCTCACAAGGCAACAAGAGGAGTACAATTGGGAGTTCCAAAGCAGCCCTCTACAGGAATACATAGATAAGGCTTGCCATACTACCAACCCACATATATATATTGGGAAGAGCATGCCAGAGTTCTCCAAATTCATCATGTTGGTTGACCGAGTGGAACAACATGAATTGAGTATCGAGAAAGATCAACATAGTAGATTCGTAGATATTAATCCTTCCCCAGGTATGGATTGGCAAGATATTACGATTTGGTACTCTATTGATGGGTTGATTCCAATGGAGATACTCATAACCAAGGGCATGCTGCAGCTTGGGCCCTTTAGCACAGGCAGTGATGGAGGGCTGAGGTGGTATCATAACCCACAGGTCCTAGGATTTAGGTGGCATTGGGATCCAGGAGAATCCATTGGGGGAAAGATTTGCCAAAGAATTGTTTGGGATCCAGGTAAATCTATCGAGGGAAGGATTGTTCATAGGATTTTTTGGGATCCATTCAAGACCATTCAACATGGATGAATGGAATAACACACTAGGTTGTATGGGTTTATGGTATCAATGTACAAATTCTTATGTTGTGGATAGCAGTGGATTGCTTAAGGGCAAGCAATCTTTGGGCAGGAGGATTTGTAATATTTCGTACTTTTGGATATGGTCAAACGAGACAGAAACTACCTATGGTATTCACCCATTGTATCTTCCCACAGTATTCTCCTTTGTTTTTTAGGGAAAATAATAAAATAAGGCTTCTAGAAAATCCATCAAGCATATAAAAGGGGGTAGGAGCTAGCATTGAGGAAATTCGGGTTTATCTATCTTATTTTGTTTCTTGAGAACTTGGCATGGTTAGTTCTAGGTTGATCCTAGGACGAAAACCCCATGGTGATGTTTGTATCGTGGATCCATCCAATATTCACAAGTGGGATTCATTTTCTTAGATTTGTCATTGTTGAGAAGTCGTGCATGCCATTTGTAAGGGTTCCAATATTTTTTTATGGGCATGTGTTATTTTATTTTTAGCTAATAATATAAATAAAATGCTATGTTTCTACGTCATATCTATGTTCGTGTTTTTACTGAGATATTTTTATTGAGAACACTAGTGCTAGATTTGACGAAATTTTTAAGGTTTGGGATATGGAAATAGCTTAATGAGTAGGCTTACTGAGTCATGAAACTAAAATGATTTCCATGGGGTTGAGGTAATGGAACAAGAGTATAAAGTAAATTTGAAGATATTTAAATGAAACTGTTTACAAAAAACAACCATGATTATACATCTTCTCCCATTGCAACAAGTTAAAGCTTCTAAATTTTGACTCTTGCAAAATCATGCTACAATAGGGGGAAATGGGGATAGAAAGGTAGAGATTAGAGAATGAGCGGGGATGGGAGAGAGAGGGAGGATATAGCGAGAGAGAAGTGAGGAGGATAGAGTAGGAGAGAGGTGGCTGAAAGGGAGAGAATTAAATGGAGAGAGAGAGAGAGATAAGGAAAGGAGAGAGGGGAAGATGGAGAGAGATATAGAGGGAGAGAGAGGAGGGAGTGAGAGAGAGAGTGGGAAGGAGGGTGAGAAAGATAGATTTTGGATATAGGGGGTTTTGTGAAAGAGGGATTAAGGGATGGAGGGAGGTGTGGAGAAAGAGAGGAAGGAAGTAGGAGGAAGGTAGAGAGAGGTGGGGAGAGAGGTGGGAAGAGGTGGGGAAAGGAGATATATTGAGTGAAATAAATATGGAAAAAATAACACATGAAAACATAGAGTAAAGGGTGGGGGAGTGGGAGAGGGAGAGAGAGAAAGGGGGGAGTGAGAGAGAGTGAAGAAGAGAGGAATGGATATAGATGCCTGGTTAGAGATGAGAGATAGAAGAAGACGAAGAGAGAGAAAGAGAGAGAGGGGGGTGGGGGATTGTTGTGAAGGAGAGACTAAGGAATGGAGGCAGGGATAGGGAAGGAGGGAAGGTGGTGAGAGAGTTCGGAGAGAGAGAGAGAGAGGTATATGGAAATAGAGAGGATGGGAGTGAGGGGGGAGAGAGAATGAAAGTGGAAGGGATATAGAGATAAGAGTTGGAATTGGGAGAGAGAGGGAGGGGGAGAGGGGATGGGGGGTTATACGAGGAGAGAGTGAATGACTGAGTGAAAGGAAAAGAGTGAGGGGGGAGAGTGAGATAAAGAGTGTGGGAGAGAAAGGAGGGAGAGTGATGGAGTTGCATATAGACAAAGAAGTTTCTTTTGAAGGAGAGATGGGTTCTTTTGAAGGAGGGATACATAAAGAGAGGAAGGGAGGAGGAAGGTGGAGAGAGAGAGAGAGAGAGAGAGAGAGAGAATGCCAATTTAGAGAGTTGAAGGTGGAGGTCTTAGAAACATTATGCCATTTTAGGGAGTTAGCATGAAAGTTAGAGACACTGCCACTTTTAGGTTGCTACACACACAGAGACAGAAGTGACAAAAGTGTGCACATGCTTTAGGAATGCATACATATTCACACACTTAAGTGAAATGTGAACACACTTGTACCAATGAACAACAAGTGAGGAATTACAAGGGATGAAGGAAGGTCATTAATGGTTAGGAACGATAATCTAAATTCAAATTTAATTACTTGAACTTATTGAACCAAAAAAGGTTATGTTACTTTATCATGTTTTTGAAACCATGTCCCAAAGTTTTCTTTAATAATATGATAAGAATAGACTTGGCCTCCACCATTTGAATTTTGTTCACTGTATGATACCATGTCCACGATATCTATATATTTTAGTTAGCATCATTTTTATAGTGAAGGTGTTCTCTCTATGAAGTTGGCTCGGAAAACACTATTCACCCCGCCATTGAAAACCCTTCTTTCCTTCTTTCAAATGATTTTGAACACATGGTGGAGGTGATGGCGATGGTCCGAGTGTCGTTCTAATGAAATTTCAGGCATTCTTTTCATTAATGTATGTTGTTCGCTGGCAAAGGACGACACTGCGTCTTTCGGTGAGGCCGAAGTAGGCACTGTGAAAATGATTGGGGACAATGTAACTGGTAAAAATTTCAAAGTCAAAGTAGTAGAGGCCATGGAGGATAATTAAAGTGATGCCGCAAAGAGTAGTCCTGTAATAGAGCCATGGCTGACTTCATTTAAGAAAGAGAGTAACTTAGTCTTTGATTTAGAAGGATTAGAGAGGAAAGCATTGCATGAGTTGAAATTCCGGATCGATGAAGAAAACTTGAAAAATGAATTCAAAGAGCATGAAAATGAGAAACCCAAAGGTAAGGATGTTGAAGGCAAACAAAGGGAATTGTGACAACAGAGCTTTTTGACAAGAAAATTGTTAAAGAATAGGGGCTTACACTACAAGGAAAACACCCTCTAGCGGATGTTTTTGAGGAACCCCTTATAAAACAACCGCAGACATCTATTCATAGCGGAGGTTAGTAGACGAGGTTGGTGGGTGGAGAAGTTTGTGGATGTTTTTCTTTCGATGCGCTTATCATCCTAAACCACACCGGTGCGTTCAACTAGAGAAAACACTGGTGCACACAAAACATTGGCACACCGGGACAGTGTGAGCTTCGTACAAACATGACCGGTGTGTCTTATTACTGTAGCGCACTGGTGCTTTGCAAATATTCTGCACCGGTGCATCCTAAAAACTCGCGCCAAAACTAAAACAACCTGGTGCGGTCTTAGGAAACCGCATCGGTGCGCCTATAAAAACCCGCGCACTGAAACATGGTTAAATAAAAAAAAATTACGGCCAAAAATCCACATTTTTCACTTTTTAGTGCTCCAAAGCTCTCAAGCACCAGTGCAACTTTACATTGTGTGAGGTGCCCTGCCATCGATGCTCCCATTGCATGCACTGCTGTTGTCCATTGCCCAACATCTCCATTTTGAATTTAGCAATATGGTGGGAAAATTTAGTTTTGCAAATTCTACAGCCAATATGCCTCCTTGATGGCCAAATGTATAGGTATTTTCCTTTTTTTCCATAATTAAACCTTTTAGAGGATTATTTTTGTAAATTAGCTTAAAATTCACCATTTAAAAAGAAATAATAATAATTCTTGCGCGGTGCGCTTGAGCCATTTGGCTCGCACCGGTTCGCGTTGCTGCCTGTAAATTTACAGGTTGCACCGCAACCGGTGCTAACGGTATCTGCACCAATTCCAGGGCAATACCGAAAGGCACACCGTAATATTTTAAAATTAAAAAAAAGTGCGATGTGGTCGATTACCCGACCGCACCGTTGACCCTATGGAATAGTTGCAATGTGGTGCGTTGATGGAAATATCTGCCTCGAGGCAGGTAATTTTGTTAGCGCACCACATTCTGGCAGTTCAACATGGTCAGGGGTGTGGCCTGGTAAAAGACTGCATGGTTGACTATGTTTTGATGTTAGGAGGTCGATGCGGTGGCCAAACTATACGCCCCGAGGTGTATAGTTTGGTCAGCGCACCGCCCTCCCGACACTGGTCCATAGTCAACGGTGCGGTCTGTTATACCACTACACCGTTGACTTTAGAACAATGCCAAGAGGGCGGTGTGCTGAAAATTTTCAGGTGCACCACCTCTGGTGTGCTGCAACTTTTCTGGTGCATGACAAAAAAAGACGCATCGTTACCGGTGCATGCCTGTTTTTTATGGCATAACGATTGTTTTTTTTTTCAAAAAAAAATATATATGTATATTCATAAATACAAGTCTCATTTAATAAAAAAATTGTATTTAATATGTCCATCATTCAGTGACATGAAAGGAGAGAAGAGAGGGAACAACAACAACAACAGGCGAACTAGTATAACATGGCTCACCTGTGGGAGGCACGAGAGTGGGAGAGAGATGCGTACCCTCAACCTATTACAACAGCTACTGAGGGGCTCCTAAGGCAGGTATGCCTCGTTAAGTTCTATGAGGAGGCTACTTCCTTAAAGGGCCATGGTACATTTTTGCGACATCTTATCTGCAGGTGGAATGCCCACCTACAGGCTTTCCAAGTTGGTCCTAACCAGTGGTACGCACCCACTAAGGAGGGCATCTATTTCATTACTGGGTTATCGAGGAGAGGGGTGGATTTTCCCTCATTCCCATAGGTTCCATTTGGATATGCAGCAGGGAGTCATTTGGTGTACTCCCATAGATGCATTAGCACAGATATATTGTCTCCTTCAGATTTTCAAGTCTCTAGAGGTCAGTTACATATTGTTGCATTTGGTAGTGAGGAGGTGACGTGCCTCTCACTTCTGATTTCGACCATTTCAAACAACACCAGTGACAGGCAACACATTAGTTTCCCTCTTCTATATTATGTTGATTCTTTATTATAGGAGCCACGACTTGTCAGGTGGTCTGCCATTTTTTTGCGGTAGTTCTGTATAGCCTTAGATATATGTCGTGCTCATGCACAAGGGAGGGTCAAATTCCCTTTTGCTTCAGAGATTTTTTGTTTATTTTTTGACAGGTTTCCAGAGACGAGGCCTACTTTTTTTCGGCAGGCTCGTAGACCGATGCTGCATGCACGGATGCACATGTGGGGACAGATGATTCCCAAGAGGGACGAGACTTAGTTTTCCAAGAGGATATCACATGATGCACTGGAGTTGCTAGCCAGTGTTGATGAGCATCCCTTCATTATGGTCCCCTATCCTTATGCTGGTTTGGATTGGCGAGGGTGTGCCAACATCCTCTTCACAGATGATGAGCTGCCAGATGATAGAGGTAATATTAATGTTTTATTTAAATTTATTATAACATGTTCTTTAACTTGTTTTTATTAAACTGTTTAATGAAATTGTCTAATTATTGTTGTGTACTTATATACATTTTGTAGAAATTGGGTCTTTTGATTGTGACGAGATGCCAACGCCACCAAATGATCCAGGTGTGGATCCTAATGACGATCAAGATATGGCAGATGCGGAGGATCATGAGGCCAGTGTAGACAGACTTTCTCCTGCTGGTGCACCGATACCGCCTTTTGCTAGGCATGGTAGGCTTGATAGTAGATTGAGGATGGAGTTGGGCGACCAACTCTGTGCATTGTTTGTTGAGGAGGGAGTCCGACCTGCCACTATGAGAGATATACAGGTCAATGGTAGGCTGCTACATATGTGGAGAGGCATGCCACGTGACATGTACAACCTGATGTGGAATGCCGTAGGAGCTATGACCTTAGTTATACGGTTGAGGAGGGCCCTTCAACGTTATAGGCATGGTTGAGAAGTAGCACGTGGTCGATAGTCCATGAGCAGCGACGCATCATCTAATGATCATAATCAGGGGAGTGATCATTGTTCACCTCACGTCGCGCCAGATGAGAAGACTGCAACATCGACCAACAGTCATCATGGAGAGCAGGCTGGACCATCGGCCACATCGAGTCAGCATCCAATAATACTCATGATCATGAACAGGCTATACCATCGACCATGTCGAGTCATCACAATAAGTAGCTGATAGTTGATCCTGATTAGAAGAGGCACCAGTACCAGATCAACAGGTATGTGATGATCACCATGAATCTGAGCTTGTTGAGGCGGTACCATTGACTGAGCAGGCCTCGACTAGTACTGTTATTGATGATGTACCACCAGCTGATATATGACATTTATATTACAGTTGTATATTTTTGACATTATATATATATATATATATATATATATATATATATATATATATATATATATATATATATATATATATGGTCCATATATTTTATGTTCATGTTGCAGTTGTACTTAATTTACATGTTGGTGATCATCATGATGTGTATATTGTTAAGTCATGTTAGATATGTTCATTTAATGTGTAGCTTGCAGATAGATGTGTATGTAATAGAAGTTATTTGACATGAGATCTATATTTGATGTTTGTGTTATGATGATGTTATACAATGCTAATTTTTTTTTGTTAGATGATCATGATCACGATGATGTTAGCGAATTTGAATTTGTTTTTTAGTCGAATATGATGTTTGTACGATGGTTATCATGATCGTGATTTTTATTGATTAATTTAATATTAAATGATCATGATATTTATTAAATTTTATGTCACAATTGTAATTGAAATTTTAATTTGAATTGTATGTAAAATTGTAAAATTGTATTTGTATTTGTAATGGTAATTGTATAAAATATTTGTAAAATTTTAATTGTAATTGTAATATTTAATTTATTGTGAAATGATTGTAATTGTAATTTTAATTGTAATTGTATATATGAAAAATTGTAAGATTGTAATTATAATTCTAATTGTATGTAAAATTCTAAAATTGTAATTGTAATTGTATGTAAAATATTTGTAAAATTTTAATTTTAATTGTAATATTTAATTTATTGTGAAATGATTGTAATTGTAATTTTAATTGTAATCGTATATATGTAAAATTGTAATTGTTGTATAAATTCAAACAACACTGTGATTTATTACCGGACTCTCCTGATCTAACAATTAAATCCACTATTAAATACAGAATCCTTCTACTTAATTCTTTGCGGAAATTTAATCGCCAATTGAAAACACATGAAGAAAAATCAATCACACATAACAAGATGTTTTTACCGGGAAAGATTAAAGCTAAAAACCCCAACTATCATATATTATGTATATCATGGATCATGAAACAATCTCATGCAAAACTCTACTCCAAGAGTTCTCAGTACAATATATAATCGTCTCACACTGTCATACAAAAATTGGCTCACACATGCACCAATTTACTGCATCTTGACAGCCTGCCTCCACTACGCAATCTCTGATGGTCAAGAACCTCTGAATGATTTCAATATGGCCAGCTTTGACTACACAATCCTCATAAGCATCTCCAATCTATGTGTGGATGCATTGAATGCACCACTATAGTCACAACTGATAGTCGACTAGACCCTTTCACCTATCTCTCAACTGGGTTTCCACTAGATATGACATGCATGTAGTTAACAGTAGTATTTCTTCAGTTGCAAGTGAGACATTACCTGTGAAATAATTAAATAGTTAATTCACTGATCTCTCACTAGTGTATCTTTAGTTACAACCGGTTACAACTAGCACAACTGAGTTTAACTCACTTAACTGAGTTAAACTAAATAACAACTCACATAACTACACATCCAACTCTGTTACAACTTTGTATCACTCAGTTAAAACAAAGTCCACTACATGGTCCACCAACCAACCACTTCAACTCGAAATCCACTTAGCTAACTAATTTTCCACTTCAGTTAACTAGTTCCAAGTGCTCATTAAAAATAGATAATTATTTATTGTCTAATTTTTGTTAAGGTCTTAACAAAAATCGACATGCATTCCATGAAAAAACTTCGCACATGCTTTCCAAACTTAGACGCCCATCCATCCATATAATTTTCTCAACCATATATAAATAGGTTACTACTTAAAATAGAATTTGATCCAAATTCTAAAAATAAACATATCACCTAAAACTAGCCTGTGTGGGCCTGACCTAGTGTAGGTGCTTATTTTTCACTAGATCAAGGATGATGTTTTCAGATGCCAATTTCACTGTTTCTTGTTGCAATCTTCAACACTCCCTCTCAACAAGAAAGGAATGTCTTTTCATGCGACATGCAACTCCATGCATTCTCCCTACAACCTTTGCATGCAACACTTATGAAACTGAATAGCCTCTAAACAACTGAATTAGTATAATGCATCTGTCATCAAAGTCTTCTGACCTCTTCTTAGCTATTGCACATGTCTTCAAGAACCACTGCGTTGTTGAACTCTACACCCATGCACTCTGCACTTGCTGTTAACTTTGATCCGCAATCTAGTATCCGACACTGTCCCTTTGATCTGACTGCATCAATCCAACTTATCCTGCTACTGCTACTCTATGGGCTCCTCGTAGCCAGTTTCAATTCATGAGATCCACACCATCTCAATGAATCATGCCTATAAATATCTTCTTGGGATTACTCATGCATGTTGCCCCACCTCTCACCTGGTGGTATAGCTGCATGCACTTTCTCTGCCTATCTGGCTCGAAATTTGTCTTCATGAGTGGTTGCTCCCACTCCATGATCCTCATCTTGTGCCTACTCCACATCCCGAGGTTCACTCTTACATGCATGCAAATCCTTCTCCCTCTCAAGCGTCAATTGCATGGCTTTCTCACACTTCCCAACAGTAGGAAGCTCCATAGAAATCCCATCTACTTCAAGTCTGTATAGATTCTTAACTCGAATCCCAACCTTCTTGGTTTTCCCTGTTTCTTTGTGTCACAAGAAAAATTTTCCTTCACTAAAGACAAAATCATAGCCTCTATCCTCTAACATTGCGACTGAGATTAAATTTTTCTTCAAACCAGGAACATGCATAACATCTTTTAATTGAAATATTTTACTTGACACCCTCTAAAATGTAATGGTACCAATGTCGTTCGCACTGTATCACCCATCGTCACCCAACTCAATATGCATATGGAGATCTTTCTCCTCCAAGTCACTAAAAAATTTCTCATCTTCCGTCATGTGAAAGGAAGCACCACTATCAAAGTACTAGCCCAATCCCAATGCACTAGACACCATGCATGCGATCAATGAGAAGTCAACCTCAAATTGCAAGGAAAGAGCCTCACCAGCTGCAGCTCCAGCAGCCATCTTGTTCTTCTTCTTATGTGGACAATTTTTTGCAATATTTCCATACTCGTGAAAGTGAAAACACTTCACTTTGGACATGTTGTGATCCTTTCCATCTTCACCGGCCTTAGATTTAGAATGGAATTTCTTCCCCTTCCCCTTCTTCACCTTGGAAACCAAAGCACAATCCTCTTCATCATCATGCATTGAAGAAGAGCCATCTCTGGTGTTCCGCCTGAACTCCTCCTGCACTAGATCCGACCACAGTCATTCCCAATCCAACAGTTTTTCCCATCCATCGACAGAGTCTTGATAACTATGCCAACACTTAGGAAGTCCCAAGAGAGCTAAGCTCACCAAATCATCATTATAAACACTTACTCCTACACTCCCAATCTCATCCCTACATTGGACAAACTTTGTTAAGTATATCGGAATAGTGTCGTTCTTCTCCATCTTGATTTTTCTGAGTTTATCCCTCATCAACAATTTCCTATGGTCACTACTGCTTTGGAAAAGATCCGTCAAAGCCTTCCACATTGTAAATGGAGTGGATTTCCCATGAAGGCTTGATACAATATGGTCTCTCACACCTTCCAGCAGAATAATCCTCGCCCTTTCTACTTTCTTTTGCCATGCATCAAGTAATGAAGCATCCGTCGAAGTGGGCTTAGGAACATCACTATCGATGAATTCATTCAAGCCATTATCTTCAAGCACTGCCTCCATCGTATCCTTCCATGCAATGTAGTTTGATCTGCCCTCGAGTGCATACTCCAACCGCAAACCATTGAAATCCATTTCGATGTTTACTCAACTGTCACACCAAGAAATTCTTGCAGCAATTTCGAATTGTTTCCACCAACAAAACTCAGCACTGCTTCAATATTGCAATTTTATCTGCTCCGATACCATGTAGAAATTTAAACAATATTGTGATGAATTACCGGAATCTCTTTATCTAACAATTAAACCCACCGTTAAATACAAAATCCTTCTACTTAATTCTTTGCGGAAATTTAATCGCCAATTGCAAACACATGAAGAAAAATCAATTGCACATAACAAGATGTTTTTACCGGGAAACCTTAAAGCTAAGAACCCCAACTATCATATATTATGTATATCATGGATCATGAAAAAATCTCATAAAAAACTCTCCTCCAAGATCTCTCAGTACAATATACAATCATCTCACACTGTCATACAAAAATTGGCTCACACATGGACCAATTTACTGCCTCCTGACAGCTTGCCTCCACTGCGCAATCCCTGGTTCTCAAGAACCTCTGAATGATTTTGATATGGCCAGCCTTGGTTGCGCAATCCTCATAAGAATCTCCAATGTGTGTGTGGATGCATTGAATGCACCACTATAGTCACAACTGATAGTCAACCAGACCCTTTCACCTATCTCTCAATTGGGTCTCCACTAGATCTGACATGCATGTAGTTAACTATAGTATTTCTTCAGTTGCAAGTGAGACACTGCTTGTAAATTAATTAAATAATTAATTCAATGATCTCTCACAAGTGTGTCTTTAGTTACAACCAGTTACAACTAGCACAACTGAGTTTAACTCACTTAACTGAGTTAAACTAAATAACAACTCACATAACTACACATCCAACTCTGTTACAACTTTGTATCACTTAGTTACAACGAATTCCACTGCATGGTCCACCAGCCAACCACTTCAACTTGAAATCAACTTAGATAAATTATTTTCCACTTCAGTTAACTAGTTCCAAGTGCTCATTGAAAATAGATAATTATTTATTGTCTAATTTTTGTTAAGGGCTTAATCAAAATCGACATGCATTCTAATTTTAGACATGCATTCCATGAAACAAATTCACACATGCATTCCAAACTTAGACGCCCATCCATCCATATAATTTTCTCAACCATCTATAAATAAATTACTGTTAAAAATAGACTTTGATCCAAATTCTAGAAATAGACATATCACTTGAAAATAGCCTGTGTGGGCCCCACCTAGTGTAGGTGCTTATTTTTCACTAGGATCAAGGATGATGTTTCCAGATGCCAATTTCATTGTTTCTTGTTGCAATCTTCAACAATTGTATGTAAAATTCTAGAATTTCAATTGCATGTGAAATTCTAAAATTGTAATTGTAATGGGATATATGTAAAATTGTAAAATTGTAATTGTAATTGTAAATTTTATGTAAAATTCTAAAATTGTAATTGTAATTGTATGTAAAATTCTAAATTGTAATTCTAATTCTAATTGTATGTAAAATATTTGTAAAATTTTAATTGTATTAATGTGAAATGATTTTACTAAATTTTTTAAATTTGTAAATTTGTAAAATTTTAAATAATTGTAAAATAAGAAATCTAGAATAATATGTATTTTTGTAACATAATAAAGTTTAGAAAATAATACAAATAAATTCATGTACTTTAGAATTATCATTATTTTATTATGATCTTACATACAAAAAAAAGAACTTTATATAGTACACCATTGTTTTTGAGATCAACATAATTGCAAATTATCAAGTGAAATATTGATTTTAACATTAACACAATGCAAATTACCAATTAATTCAAAATACATATTATAATGTTTCGAAAAAAAGAGTCAGCTTATAAGTTATAAAGTAGTTAAGTCCTCTTTATAAAAACCCATCTTAAAATGTATAAATATTGATGAAATAACAAATGTTCCATATCACTGTCAGTTCTCATGATCACCCTCATTATCTTCTAGCTCGCATGGCATGATAACACTATTATTCTAAAAAATATGTCTTGATCTAGGGTCATGTCTCAATACGAACCACCAATCCCTATCCAACACATCTAGGTAAAAAAACACCTAGTTGCAGTGTTCGGGGAAAACATAGGGCTCCTTAGCTTCATCCCACATCTTTCTAGAGTTGATACATATTAGCCTACTATCACAATATTTCTTTACATTATTCCAATTAAAGGTGTCCCACCACTTGCACCTAAAAATAACACATTGGAAAGAAGAGAAAAACACTTCAATGATCTCTTGTATCTTTCTGATGTAACCTAACATCCTTCATACTAGGTTTTGATCATGGTGGCTAGATCCACTAGATTGATCGAACTCCACTTCCACTCCACAGTCTTGTGTGATGTGTCCATCATCGGCATTTCCTGAAAATGGTGTCCATATGCCCACATAGATGAGAACAAATGCACCTATAGAAAAGTTAAAAACTCATAGGGTCATGTGCCTTATAATAACCCAACAGTTAAAATATGAAATATAGATGTAATTACATTTGAAAGGTGTATTATTAAGTTTCAAATGTACATATAAATTAAATAGATTATTACCGAGTTGTTGCACCCAATCCCTACGTTTAGCGCATCCTCTTTAGCACGCGAGTAATGACCGGTTGCACTGTATTTCTCTCTGACTTGGTCAGCAACCCAACTGTTGGGGCATATTTTTGGCATATTTTCTTTTAAATGATCGGGATAAGGCACACTTCTACCATTCAACCATTTTAATTCTTTCCTATCACTATCCCATTTCATCCTCTTTTGTTTGTACAATGTGACCCACATTTGTGTCACTTCAAAATTGTAAAGAACGAATTTATTAATTGCTTCAATTTCTACATTCGTTGATGAAATCAAACTGACATTATATATTACATAGAGATAAAAATATACATTATATCAAAGTTCAACATGAATATTTACTTTGTGTAAATTTGAAAAATTATAAGTTGCTTACTCTTTATCAAGCGCTTTTTTCCATTCGTTTAGAGCAACTCCTCTTCTCTTTTGTCTTCATCCTTTTCATCGTCCCAAATCACCGCACCTAGTCTGTTGTCGATCTGCTTGATGTACTCACTGGAATAATAGAAAGACTCATACGATATGTACCCCTCTGCCATAGACCCCTTGGGTTTCGCCCTTTTTCGAACAAAACCTGTCAATTTCTTCATGTACCCCTCTAAGAAGAACATCCAACGATAAGAAACCACCCCAACTAATTCAACCTCATCTACTAGGTGGATTAGAAGATAAAATTGCAAGTCCATGAAACTCGTCGGCAGTTCCTTATCAAACATACAAATAATATCAACTATACCTTGACGCCGCCGTGGAATGCTAGCCCCATGAATCTCCTATGATGTGATCCAATGTACAAATGCATATAATTTAGATATGGCATGTCCTAGGTCTTGAGGGAATTCATGTTTCACACACCGATGCACGAACAAGGGATAATGACACTACAAAGTTATAAACATGTGCAATAATATATGAAATTAGTTATGTTTTATGATCCCCACATGGGATAAAATTTATTAATATAATAAATAATAAAATCATTCTTTGGACATTATACGTACTCTTATAATATTCAAATGGTCATGCGATTTCAACGCTGACAAACGGTCATCCATGGTGAAGCAGCGCCATAGTGAAGACCCGTATGAAGATGGCAAGTCTCACACCCATTATAACTTCCTTTGCCAAAGAAAGATCATATTTTTTTAAAATCCATGGGACATCACCTTCTTTGAAATACCTTGAATTAGAGGGACCAGCGCCTACCTCTGATCCTGTACTTTCTAATCATCTTGGCCAATGTTTCTTTTTAGTTTTTGAAGTAATAAGATCTTTCCTAATAGCCAATATGTCGCTTTTTTTCGATGATATGTGCCTCCATAAAGAAGAAGAAACATTTTTAAATATATGCATGGGATCTAATAAGTGGGTAATCTTAAGATGCTCCCAATATGGGAAGTTATAAAAGATAGATTTCCTTTTCATCCCAATGGGAATTTTCTCAACATAGGTGTCGAATAATTCTGGATCATCGAACATAGGCTCCCCATTTGAATCGAACATTTCTATGAGATCCTTCTCCTTCTCTCTCTCATATGCTCTAAGCCATTTAGCTAGTGTCGTTATTGGAGGCCTTTGGGTTCTCTCTCGTTTACCATTGAAAGCAGATGTTGCTTTTCTGTAAGGTTGTTCTTCTGGGAGGAATACCCTGGAGAAATCATACACTGACTTTTGTAGGTCCTTGGGCCATCTAGCTTTTAGAGAAGGTCCACAACATTTACATCCAAAATACCCTTTTGTTACAAGACCTGTGAGATTATTGTATACAATTTATATGCATGGCACATTAAAGAATATCATGAATATCATAAAAATTACAATGAATTAAATAAATAATATGCGAAAGAATATTGTTACATATATAAACAAATCAATAAACATGTAATTTACTAGAGCAAACTCCTAATCCTGGATAATCATGTGTTGTGTAAGCACATATGCCATACGATGTAGAACTCCTCTCTGCTGCGATGGGTATTAATACATCGTATACATTTATCTCATCACATAATTCCTTCAATTCATCTACTAGTGGTTGTAGTAGACATCCATATTTTTCACTTGTATTCTACCGGGTACTCTGAGAGCCAACATAAGATGTTCATTCTTCAGGAACAACCATGGAGGGATATTGTCATTGATCACTACTACAAGCCAAACATAATAGTTGGTGTTCTAGAGGGAATATGGGTTGATGAAATCCATGGCTATGCTGAGTCGTAGACTTTGTACTTCATCCTTGAATTGTTTGGGCCATGTATCCTCTATATGCTTCATGTCTATTGAATCAGTTGGGATTCACATAATTCCAAACTCACTTCTATGTGAGGCATGTCATCCCTGCAACATAGCTAATTCTTTGCAATGAAAGAGCCTTTGAATCCTTGGTATTATAGCCATGTGCCTCAATATCTCAAAAGGAGGACCACGTGATTTACCCTTATTTTTTTATTTATCATACCTGTCATGCCCACATTTCAGACATATCTCTTTGTCTGCATATTCTCTTCTATATAGAATACAATCATTTGGACATGCATGATATGATATGTACTCAACACGCAACATTTTCAACAATTTCTTTGCCTCTTAGCAACTACCGGGAAAAACATTCACTCGGAAGAACCTTATCTTTGAATAACCTGTAGTTGGTGATCATCATGGAAAATATTAAATGTACATTAATGCGAATATAATTATTAACGTTCATAAAATTGACCATTTTTAATGTTCATTGTGTGATTATATTTCTCAAATTTATATAAGGGAGGACTTTATGGTAACTTACCTCAAAATTTCCAAGAAACATGCATTCGACAAGCCAAAATTTGCTTTCAAGTTGTACAGTAATATCGTTGTCCCCAACTGGGTAGAATTTGACTGACCGCCAGGTCCAAAGAGAGGGGTGGTGGAAGCAAATTTAAGTCTTTCGAAAAAGGTGTCACAGATATGAGCATCATCCCCTAGCTCATCATATTTTTGGAATGCATCTAACAACATTGTCTCCATGGCAGTCATATCCATTGAGTAATCATCCATACCAATCTCTATTTGATTGCCTCCATTGCCAATTTGTGAAGAACTACTATTACTGTAGTCATTCCTAATTGGTGAATCTGGACGTAGCAAAAATTGAATCGGTGGTTGATTCAACCATTCTTGGTATCGTTCCTCTCCTATTTTTTCTCTAAATTCAGTCTTCTCTCGATTTGACATTATCATGGGGTGCAAGGGAAGACAGTAGGTAGGTCGCTCATCATCACTAGAATCCTAATAATTTCAAAAAATATATTTGAACATGATTAGTACAAAATCTATGATATTAATTAGTAAGAACGTTGACAATGCATGATTAATTTGTTTGACGTTGAAATTAATAATCACATTAATATACCAAACAATTATTATTACCATCATTGTCCCGGGATTGTGGCTAGAAGATGCAATATTGTTACAATTGGCAGGGTGAAGTGGTTGTCCATTTTCATCTACCAAATGTGCCTTGCGGTATGCTGATATTGATAAGAGCTTCCGACGTTTTGGAGCTATTTGATTATTTTGTGCATTTGAACTCGATTCTGAATATGCAAGAACCTACAAATTTGTATACATTATAAATTTTATTAAGCTGATTGACATGGATAAAAAACATAAATTCAATTAGATAATGAAAATATAAATAAAATATGAAGTAAATATTACATCTTGAGATGGATAGGGAGAACTCCGCGATGGAATTTGAGAAATATTATGGAACGAGCTAGATTTTGAAGAATTTTTCATTTGATATAATTATGATATTTTCTTCCTGCATTTGAGAAAAATCAACAATAAATTTTAGTGCACACATATAAAAGTAATTTCGATGCCTTAAAACTGGACTTATTGTTATCGGTGCTTATGTACAGATAACTGCACCGGTGCGGTTTTAGTTACTGTGCACTAGTATCATGTTATTAACTGACACACTGGTGCAGTGTTATTAATCGACGCACTGGTTACGAAAATTCGCAAATAAGAAAACACAACTTTTTTTTTTTAATTGAAAAAAAAAGCGATAAATTGAAAAATGGGTGGAAAAATATTTTCGAAAATCTAATTTCATAAAACAATTCTTTAAATACTAAACACCTTTTATTATTTCAATATTTTTGTAAAAATATTCAGCTAAATATTTGCAGGAGACATAACTGGAGCAAGAGAGCACGTGAGCATTATGGAGCAGTGAAATACTTTCGAATAGAAGTATTCAAACAATCAGAATTCTAAACCTCTAGTGATTCTTTTTACGCAGTAAGTAAAAAATTTCAATTTGTTGTTCATTTTCATAAATAAATAAATAAATAAATCCATTTTTACCCTAAACCCTTCATTCGTTTTGTTTTTGCCCTTGCTTCTTCCTGTTTCTGTGATTTTGGAATTAGGGTTTTTCATTTTAGATTTATAGGGTTTTTATTTCTATATATATAGGCCTATGACATCCAACCCACGGGAGGAATTGCATAGTCGGATCCCAATCCATGTCAGCCCTTGTGTGAATTTAAAAAAAAAACAAAATTTTTTTAATCGGTGCACCCTACGTAACCTAGTGCATCGGTGTGTTGGCTTATCCCAGCGCACCGTGCACGTACTGTTTGATAAAAAATTTAAAAACAAATATTTTTTAATCCGTGCACCATATGTAAAATAGGGCACCGGTGCGCTATTTCATTATAGCGCACCACTCACGTACTGTTTGGCAAGAACTATTTTTTTATTTTGTGTTAATTGGCGCACCATGTAACATATAACGCACCGGGTCTCCTAGTTGATAGAGAACACCATACGATGGTCCCTTTTTTGCACAGGGTGTTTATAAGAATACGCTGCCCTCCATGACACCATATGCTACAAAAACTAACACTAAACGATTTTTATTATTTTTTCTGTGTTAATCGGTGCGGTGGTTAACATGTAACACACCAGTGCTCCTTGTTGACATAGAGCACTGTACAGTGTTTTATACTATTTGGGTAGTGCGTTTATAAGACCAGCATGCATCGACGTCAGTGCGTACAATATGAAAAGCGCACCGGTTTCTTAAAAAAAAAATTTACATGAAAAGTTGACAATTTATTTATAAAATATATTAATGAATAATATGGTACATGTTTCATATTGATAAAGAAATGATTGACAAAATATCAAGTAACATAAATATTGATAACACATCAAGAAGAGAAAAAAAAAACAAGTTCTTTGTAAATTCTTTACAAAAAATATTATTTCTGAACTATATGTAAGTTTAACTAATATGTATTGTTTACTATGTATCATGCAAAGCCACAAAATGACGAAGCTCGATAAGATTATTTCTGACCTAGGACGAGAAGAGAGTAAAATCTTGATGGAAAAATTTCAAAAGGATGAATCAGGCAAATGAAAAAATACTATCGATCCAATATGAGTTTCTTTTTTTAATTTTCATTAATAATATACTTAAAATTATTATATAACATGTTTCAAACAATATATTAACTCATATATGTTTAATGTTCTACAGGGACCAACAACTCAAAAAAGGAATGTTGTTCTAAGAAAAGAAAAAATAGAACATGCAAATGAAAATAAATTGCTCCTTAGCTCATCTCGAGTGGTGCTGGAGGTTAATGAAAGGGGGAAAAACTTTTACAAAAGTTTGAGGGATCTAGTGGAACAAATGTATAGACGTTCTTTCCATTTACAATACAAAAATCAATCCAATGATTCCAAGAACCAAATTTTATCTAAACTACCAGAAGAGTTTCCAGATAGTTGGTCAAGGAGACATGTCAAACTTTTAATAGCAAGAACATACAACAACAAAAAAGAAGGAATGAAAAAGTAATATTCTTTTAAATGTTTTTCTAGAATTATTTATAAATATCACTTTTGTTATATTTACTTTTCATACATCAATATAAAATTTAAATAGTTTATTGGCATGTTACATTTTCAGGAAGATTATGAAAATTTCAAAAGATGAACAAGCTGATATCAGAAATATGCTAGTAGGAATGTCCAAAAAGGTGTATAAGGAGATGGTCAAAGAAATGGACAAAATTGCATCGCTATAGGAGCCATCTCAACAACAACGTGCTTCAAATGTAATATGTAATCATTGAATTTTTCGATCATTAGGTACAATAAATAAACAATTGAACCCATTAGGTAACAAGTATTTTCTTGCAAAAAAGAAAAGAAAATGGAACCCATTCAGCACATAAAATAGGATGACAAGGAAGAAAAGGGTTGATATCTAAATTTTATGAGTAATTGTTACTTTCTTATAACAACTTAACTATATTTCATTTTTGTATATTTTAAGTTCTTTTTAAAAATCATCATTGAATGTCTTCAAACAGGTGCTAGCATACAAAGAAGAACCATTAAATGAATTGATTGACATTGCGTTAAATATGGGTTGTGAGTATATGTTGGTATATCATAAATTAATTGTGTAATTTGTAAGCATCTATCGATCTTGTTTTACTTAGCTCTGTCTATAATGAATAGAACAAAAAATTATTTTATATTAAATATATGATTTGTTATGGGGTATAAAACTTGCAGGAAACAAAGTATGGAACTGTGCCAATATATGAAATCTTGAAAGATGGCATACTACATGGTTTTGAAAGAATGTGTATAGTTCATGAGTCAATTGTTGTTATGGTACGTCATTTCTTTTCGATTTACTTTGATGTATATTATTTAATATTGCAATTTTCATTATTCTTACCAATGTATATACACTCATTACAATTTATTTTTATGTCTGTAGATGGAAGGTGAAGAATAAGAAAAAAATCAACACCGTGAACAAAACATTCCTCAAAATAACCCAATTCATAGAAGTAGCTCGAACAGTGACAACAGTTCAAGCGAAGAATGATGATCATTATGTTTGGATATCAAAGCAAGGCGTTGTATTTTTTGAAATATTTATCTGTGAAATCAGAAATTTTGTTTAATGTAATGGACATAGTGTCCCAATTGAAAAACAAAGGGATACCAATAATTGTCCCATTTTGTATGACAAAGATTGTCTTATATGTGTGTGTGTGTGTGTGTGTGTGTTTTACTTTATTCTAGTGCGTTCTCCATTTTCGTTATGAAATGTAACACCACTGATTAAATTTATGGATGATTAAATATTATAATGAAGAGATGTGAAATCTGATGATATGATATAACAAATTAATCCAAACATCACATTCATATACACTAATAAAAAATTAATTGATATGAATATTTTTGTAATATATGTGTCTTCTTTTGATGAATAATGAATTTTAAAAAATCACAATAATTATGATATGATATAACAAATTAATCTAAACATCAGATTCAAATGCATTAATAAAAAATTAATTAATATGAATATTGTTATAATATGTGTCGATTTTTGATGAATAATGAATTTTAAAAAATCACAATAATTGCACTGTCACAAGTCGATGTTTCTAAAAAATACAAAATGAACACCAACGTGTGTCAGTTACTGTACACTGGTGTGTTTGTATGATACAACGCACCAGTGTGTTTCTATGACCTATGGGCACCACACAAATACCAATACAAATTATAAATCTCGGTGTGTTTATGTGATATTGTGCACCTGTGCTTTTATGTGAGACTGCGCACCGGTGCGTTTCAACAACCTATGCGCACCACACAAATACCAATATGAATTAGAACAATCGGTGCGTTGGTCTGATACTGCGCATCAGTGCGCTTCTATAAGACTACGTATCGGTTCATTGATATGACATATGGGCACCGCACAATTCCCAATACCAATTAGAACGACCTTGTGCATTGTATCACCTATAGTGTGCCCGATGCGATTGTGTGCCTTTACTGCTCGTTGTATGCACCTTCAACCGCCCTGAGCCGGCCGTTTATATCACACGCACCGGTGCGTTGAAACCTTAGTAGCTCACCAATGAAAAAAACATCTGTAATAACCTCTGGCCGCCCAAGTTTTTATAATTGTGTTAAAATTTTGTTAAAAGCTCTGCCAAAACCTCCGTTACCAAAAATGGATGTTGTAGAAAATTATTTTTTGGTAATTTTGGTCAGTTTTATAACACTAGAAACCTCCTTTGTAGCCTCCACTAGATGGTCTTTTCCTTGTAGTGTTAAATTCGAAGAAATCGTTGTTGTAGAAAATTTTATAGTCATCGGTGAGACTCTGGAAGTATCGAATTCTGGTTCCGAGAATGCTTCTCTGAATTTGCATCAGAGAAATAAATTGAAAGCAAAAGCAGGGGAGAAAACAACATTTAGAAGGAATCAGCTTATGAAAAGTCAAAAAACCATAGAGGCAACTTCTAAAAACGGGCCTTCGTGAAATATTGTCTGAGACATAAAGCCATCATAAGGCTTGGATCTGTTTTTATAACGTGTATTAGGAGGGAAAGTCTGAGCTTGTGAACATAGCTATGGAAGCCCTAAGTATTCTTTTTATTTTGGTTGTGATTCCATTTACCAGAAATGGATGGTCACAAGATTTTTAGATCATGCAATCATGGTGCTTGCTTCATATCCCTTTCGAAATTCACTGTGGAGAGTTCAGATTCTTAGGTTGTCAATGTTTTGACATATTTCAATTAGGTTGAAGCAGAGAGAGTTTCGGTTGTTCATTGGGAGCAACCTTGATCACCAGATGCAGCTGCAACGCCCAGGGCTAATAACGACACAATAATTAATGGAGACAACACATTTTTTTTTTAAATTTGAGCAACTTTATGAATTTTTCTTGAGTGTTTTATTTATTGGTGGTGTGCAAGTCTTGTAGAATAGTCGCATATTACATGTTATAGACTATGGTGCCGATCCCACCAAAACCACATACAACACTAAGGCCTTTTTGGGAAGAGTCCCTCTTGGAAGAGCATCATTGGTTTAAAATAGTTGTTGCGGAAGAGTTAATGAGGAGGAAGAAAATATGGGGGAAATAAAATGATAATTTGTTGGGAATTAAGTGGTAAGCGTGTCTTAATTCTAAAGAGGAAATTAAAAAATGGGTACTTGAAAAATTCAGGACTAACATTTGGGAAAGACAGATTGATCAAAAAAAAAATCTGTTATGTTAAAGATTTCAACCACACATGGTTTCATGATGAGAAGATATATTATTTAGGTTCCATAATCACAGGAAAGGCTAGAGTATTATTAGCACAATTGAAGACTGGGTCTCATCATCTCAGATCCGAAATAGGTAGAAGGACAACTCCAAAAGAAGAGAGAAGAAAGCTATGTTACCAAAAACGAGAAACGGGTAACGAAACGAGAAACGACAATGAGACGAGAAACGTAATTTACAAGTTTCGCATTCAAGAAACGAGGAGAGAGAAAAAACCAGAAAAATATGAAAAACATAAAACAAACCTTTTCAAAAAATTATTTCTGAAAATAACCCTAAAAACTTGGGTGATATCGTTACACTTAACCCTTTTGCAACCACTTTTATAAGCACCTAGAATTTTGTTCCGTGTGTCCTATTCATTTTCAATCCGTGTGAAGGTTATGAGTTGGAGGCATACTAACATGCAATGCCCCTAAGTTGATGATGGGGATCTTTAGCTCATCACACTTTTCTAATTCTACATACTAGTTTATAATATTTGTGTCTTTATTCATCTTGTATGGCTTTGGATTTATGACATGTTTAATATATATTGTTTTTATTTTATACCATGATTTTGTGTTTCTTTTAAATAATATTAAATGATTATTGTAGTTGCAAGTCCTTCTGTAGGGTTTGATGTATATGTGGACTCATTTGATTTAGATTAGTATATTTACTATTATGATTTGAACCTTATCACATATGAACACTTGCATTGAGCATGAGGTCCTTGGGTTTTGCCACCCATGTGACTTGTACACCTTAACAATTTGCATGTGAAAAATCACATTTTTCATATGACATTCCTAATCTATGGTGGTGATGGATTGAGGTAATCCACCAGTCATGGTTAATAAGTGCTCATTCGACTAGGGTTACTTGTTTTTTTTGTTTCCACCAGGGTTTTACTTATCTTGTTCAGATGTTCTTTTCCACTTTAGAAGTTTGTAACAAAATAAAATTGGCCAAAAAATTGTTATAGGTGGTTAACATCGTCAAACCATGTCCACCCATAGTGAAACGATGGTTGATTAAAGTTGACCATAGTGAACCATAATTAACCATGTCAATTTTAGTCAACTATGGTCAGCCCTAATTAACCATGGGCAAGCATGGCCATCTTCAATCAATTATAGTCACCATAATCAACCATGATTTGCAATAGTCAATGAATTCAAACATATTTTAATATCAACATCATTAACTTGAAATGTGATAAACAAATACTAATAATAATAATACTACGGATAATAATAATAAAATATGTAAAATAAAAATAAACATTAAAATATGAAAAATAAAAATAAACATTAAAATATGAAAAACAGATAAAAAATAATAGTGTATATTAATATTAAAATATATTTAATATCATTAAAGTCTAATAATGAAAATTTTATATAAATTAAAAAGTTACCATCATATTCATTCATTTATTTTTTAAAATAACACGTTTTTAATTTATTAGAAAAATAAAAAAATTCAACTTATAATTTTTAAATTAAATTTTATGAAATATATGAGTGGCAGAGGACCGCCATTAGTTACTGGTGGTAACCTGAAAATGGATCAGAAGAAGACGTATTTAGTGCAACCACTGTTGTTAAACCAAGTTGTTGGTTCTATTTTAATAAAATAAAAATGTTTGCAGAAACCACCAGTGTTTGGATAAATCGGTTTCATAGACCTTGATATGAAAACGATGGTACAAAAATCCATTTCCATCCTGTTCTATTTCTTGTACGTTTTTTTCGGGAAAGGAAAGCTCTCTTTTCGGGTAATTAGGGAAGAAAGAATCTACATCTTTTTGTAGGAAATGGAGGTTCGAAACATAATGGCACTACATCATGGATTGTCTAGCTTATGAAAATATTTGGAATCAGTTTAAAAACATTCTGAAAGTGAATTGTTTGAAGAAGTTGTTCCGAGACTTATCAACACTGCGAACTTCTTAATCAAAATTCATGAAAAAAAAAACAATCTTAAAAATAAAATCAAATTATGATGGGTTGAAGTCCTAAATCCCTTAGATAGCTTGGTACATGGATGTTATTAAAATCCATTCATTCATTCATATACATCCATAAAGCCATAAGAGAGAGAGAGCACAAAATGTCTGGTGTACGCGACCTAGGAGGTGTCGAAGGACGAAATTACAACCTTTGGAGCTCCCTGCAAGCAGAGGCGACAATGTTTTGGTAATCAAATGAAATTAAACTCCTATGTTACAATTGAGAAAATTGCAGGTATCAAGACACAAATCAGAATTACTAATTAATTCCAGGTGTATAAATTAACGGATTAATGTTGCGTACTTCTAAATATTTCCCAACTAATAGTTACTTGATCAAGCTATGCTCTTCCACCGATGTGAAGCTCAATACAACCCTCCATGGCGTTGAGCTTGCGATTGCTGCGATGTACAGTTTCAATCGTATTGCCTCATACGAAGACATTACTTTGCAGGTTTTTGATGTCAGATGGGACTTTTTGAGGCGGGGGTACTCTATTCACAAATTCCCTCAGAAAATTTTTATATCTATTATTTCATGTCCTTTGGCATTATGGTTCAGGGCGGACACGAGACATTCGTCTAGAATTCATTCCTTGGAAATGCATTACCTCATGCAGAATCCCAAACGAGAATGACTTCAATGGCGTGGGCATAAGTCTCATAAGCATGCTCTCGTCATATATATCCGCTGACAAATACATGTTCCTACAGGGGCACTCGATCCACGATGCAGTGGCATCTGCTCAAGAGGTTTTACACTGAGTACAGTCCCAGAAATTGGAGGCGTTTATAATGAAGGTGGACTTATTCAAAGCATATCACTGCGTAGACTGGTCATATATTAGATTGGTTCTCTTTAGGATTGGCATCTCTCTACATAATATTAGATGGAGTATGGCATGTATTTATTCAGTTAGGTATGCAATTATCATTAATGGAATATAAAACGATAGATTGGACTTGGTTAGTTGATAAATTTAAAAACATAATTCATAAATGGTCTCATATATTGATGTCCCTGAGCACGAGATATATATTAGTTCAAGCTGTTCTACAACAATTTGTGGTATATTGGGCCCATCTGTTCTTCCTCCCCACTCATACGATCTCTCTCATAAACACCACAATATCACAATTTATATGGACAAGGGCTCCTAAAGGAAATAAAATCCACCTTTGCAAACTCGATAGGATTATTGTGCCTAAAGATTACGGGGGATGGGGCTTGGTGCATGCTTGTTCCTTTTCTACAGCCATATTAATCAAATCTCCATGGAGAGTATTATATGGTGGCGACATCTGGTTGGATATCAGTCGGATAAAATACTTGGAGGGAGACCCTTTTGTGCAGATTTATAGAAGTTCTTTGGTTCATAAGAGACACGTGTTTGTCATTTGGAAGAGCTTTCAGAAAGTCATGGATCAATTCGAATTGTGTCTGGCATGGAGACTAGGGAACGGATGACAAATTGCACTGGGTTGTGACAGGATTTTGGATCTTTCGGTGGGACATCTGATTGATGATAGGCTGATTAATTTTTTGTCCCACAGGGGGATCATTTTCATCTCACAACTTATTGCCTCTTGGCAACAAGGATGTACCAAATGGAAAACAACTGATCAACTTGGATTAGTGGATTAGGATGTTGGGTCTTGGCAGAGATATGTTGATGTTTTATAGTCAGGTGGTTTCAGCTTCCATCAAGGAGGGGATCAGATTGTTTGGGATGGCCTTATGAAAGAAAATGGACTTGTCGTGCAAGACATATACCTTTTCATTATCAGAAATCAGATTGGAGCTAGTACTATGTTTCCTTTCAGGGCATATTTGCATTGGAACATTCCTTACAAAAACTTATTGCTTCGCTGGTTAGTTTGGAAGGAGTAGGTGTTGACTTGGGACAATCTCATAAAAAGGGGCTTTCATGGACCTGGTTGGTGCATTTACTGTAACAATCATGAAGAATAGATTGCCTATTTATTTCTAAATTGTCCATTTGTACTCAAAATATGGTCTTTGTTCTCTCATTTTCTTATTGATCTGGGATGGAGACCGGACAATTTTATTAACACTTTTGCTACATGGGGAGCGCTCAAAGGAAAATACAAAGCTCTGCCTTTCTACTTCATTTGGGAAATATGGCTAGCTCAGAATCAGGCTATTTTTTAAGGGAGGCCTATTATAATTGATCACATATACGGAGCCATCATGGCATGGATTAATGCCCAGTCATTATCGCCTCCTATTGTGAGGGATCTTTCTCACCAAATCATGCCTCATCCTATTTCTCTCCCTGCGGTTTTCTTTGATGGAGCGCAATAGGGGGCTTGTGCGGATGTGGTGCCTGGATTAAGCTTGATGATCTGGAAAGACTCTAGATCCATTGGAATGGTGTAAGGGGATCCAATATCAAGGCATAACTTCTTGCTTTATGGAGTGGCTTATGGATGGCGTTCAATTTACATTTACATTCAATCAATATATATGGAGATGCTAAGGTCGTTTTGGATGGAATTTCTGGTAGGGCTCTCCTTCAACCAAAAGGTTTTTGGGGTGGATTCATCGAATTAAATCTCTCCTTGCTAAGCTCAACAATCTTTCTTTGACTCACATATATCATGAGAGCAACTCTCGTGTTGATTTGTTATCCAAGAAAGGGCTCATTGTCTCTCCCGAAAACTTCTATATTTCACATCTCAAAGGTCCTCAGTTGTTGCAGGAATATGTGGTCTCGTCTTTTTAATCGTGGGGGTCCGTCCTGCTGGCTTCTAAAGCTCTTCATAGTTAGCTGTGATGGCCTTCCCGCCTCTTCATCAAGCGAGTCGGTCTCTTTACAAGCGGGCTGGATATCTGTCATTTTACCAGTTATTCATCTCTGGTTTTTGACTTGTGTGCAATGGTTGGGGGAATTTTCGCTTTAGTTTTTCATTGTCATTGTAGATCTGATGTGAAAAGAGTTATCATCTATGGGTATTGGTGCACATGTAATGTTGGTTATCAAGTCAAGGTTTGATGGAATAACTCTCTCCTTTTGGAGATCCTTTATAATGTGTAAATTATGATGAGAAAATGACATATGACACTACATGTAATAGTCATGGCCTATGATGGCGAGATTTTATCTTACTAATTAGGGGCTAATGCTTATAGATGTTACTATGAGATCATGTATTGTTTCAGCTATAATATGAACAACGTTTTTTCTTCTCTGAAAAAAACAGCAACACTGTAACAGATGTCATCATCTATTCGGTTGTTGTGGGGATTGTGGTGAGTGGGGAGGCCAATATAATCATGAGAGTCCATTGTTGTGTCAAAGACATGGGTTTCAGAGGAGTTGGAATCAAACTACTCTTCAAATCCGATTCAAAGATATGTCAAGACTATTAAATATTTCTCTCTGAGTGTGTTTTTTTTTTCTTATTTTAACCAAAAACTGAATATCAAGGACCTTCAAATATGATTCAAAGATATGTCAAGACACAAATCAAATATCGTTTACTAGTAGTTGTAGTTAAATTAGCTTGCGGTTTTTCCTTGAAAATAATACAAATTCAAGCAAGATTTTAATAAAATCAAGCAAGGATTTTTGAAAATCGACGGAAATAAAATATCGTTTACGAGTAGTTGTAGTTTAATTAGCTTGCATTTTTTACTTGAAAATAATAGAAATTCAAGCAAGATTTTAAAAAAATCAAGCAAGGATTTTTTAAAATCTAGGTTACCATTGTCAAACTTCAAGATTTTAGGTACCCTAGATGTTTTTAATGGTGCTAGATCTATTTCCACAATAAAAACATGATTCCAACACTACTACTGCAAAAATTTATGATTTTTTTTTCCCAAAATTTGGCCACTTTTAACCATTGTGACAATTCCTCCATCTTCTTATACTTCTCCCTTTTATTTATTCCACCTTTAAGCGGTGGAATTCATTTTAGAAGTACATATCACCAGAAAATGTGCCAATGCATATAGTGGGTTGAATAGAGAAAATGCCAGTGCATATAGTGAGTTGAATAGAGAAAATGATTATATCGGAGTTACGGAGTCAATCATTAATGCAAGAGCCAAGTAAATTATAAACATTATTTGTCTTGTATTTATAAAATGATCTTTTTCCTATTTAGTTTTAGGATATATGCAAATACAACATAAAATAAGAATATAAATTTATTTTTAAAAGTAATTAAATTAAAAATAAAATTATATTTTATTTTATTAAATAAATTTTAATAATTTTAATATACATATATATATAATTCACATCTCTTGAAGACAAGATCCAAAAATAAATAGAAAATAAAATAGAACTATTGAGAATAAAATGGAGGCAATGGAAACTAGGTTGCAAGTCATAGAAAAACAAAACCAAGATACCAACCAAACATCCCAGTAAAGAGATGCTGATAATATAGAGAGTCCCAAAATGAAGGACATGATTAAAGAACTAGAAGAAAAATTTAACAACAATCTCACCTAAATAGTGGGGTAGGTAAATTAGATATCAAACCAATTAAAGATGAAATGAAAAAATTGATCGAATTAGACCATAAGCATAATAAAAGGG
Organism: Pinus albicaulis; assembly: GCA_034641835.2. Taxonomy (NCBI): domain Eukaryota; kingdom Viridiplantae; phylum Streptophyta; class Pinopsida; order Pinales; family Pinaceae; genus Pinus; species Pinus albicaulis. The sequence goes on along the minus strand of CM076582.1, from coordinate 1,014,903,878 downwards.
TGTTGAACCTTATAATATTCAGTTTGAAGAGGAGGTAGACGAGGATACTTTAGCCATAGCCAGACAAAATTACATAATAGATTACAAATTGAAACCATGTGTCTCACAGAAGCAACAAGGTTAGGGAAATTAAATGAGAATAAAGGAAGGCTGATCCAAATAAAGGTGAGCTCTACTGACCATAAGTATGACATACTTAGTAAAACCTCAAGTCTAAAAGGAACAGGAATATTTATAAATGAAGATCTCATTCCAGAAGATCAATCAAAATTAAGAAAGGAGGTTCAAAAGGTAAAAGAAGCTAAGAAGGAAGGAAAATGGGCAATAATCAGAAATAGAAAAGCCGTTATTCGAGATAGAAACCAAAAAGATAGTAATAAATAGCAATTCAACATGCTCTGAATTCTTTCTTGGAATTGTCGGGGCTTTCCATGGAACAAAGGCCCCAAGCTAAGTTGGATCTAAAATGATGTTGATATTATATTGCTTGTTGAAACTTGGGAGCACGAAGAATCTAAGGTCCCTAACATAGATGCCTTTGCATTATGGTTTACCTGGAACAAGCGATCCTCCAATAGAGGCATTGGAGGCATAGCTTGCTACATTGAGAAGAACATCTCCCCCCATGCTAGGATTTATAAAAACAACCCTTACAACCAATATAGTTGGATTAAGATTACTAACATTAATGATAAAAAGACCTACATAGCAATCTGTTATTTCCCCCCCATTAATTCTAACTTCTATAAGAAAAAGAATCTAGATAAAATAGTCCTTACAATGGTTTAGAGAATGATATTTCTAGCCTAAGGAATGAAGGTAATATCCTTTTAATGGGTGACTTTAATGCTTGAACTTCAAGCAACCAAGCTATTCTTCTAAGCAATCATTCCAACCCCAATCTTCTTTGGTTAAACGAAGACCTTACTCTGGCTAGCCAGTACAAAAGGAGCTCTGAAGACCTCGAGGATAATTTTTTTGGGTCGGAGCTAATCAAGCTTTGTAGTGCTCAGGATCTCATAATTTGCAACGGTCTAAAGAAGTGGCCAACTTCTAGCAAGATGACCTGCATCCATGGGCTTGGCAGAAGCGTGGTAGACTATGTTATTTCTAATCTCCCTTTATACAACGAAATAATAAATTTTGACATCTTAGACGACCACGAGCCTGACTCTGATCATAGGTCTTTACTCATAACTCTCAATTTTATCATGCATAGAGATCCCATAGAAGATAATCCCTATAGTCAAAATAAATTAATCTTTGATATAAATAAAAACGATCTCTTTCTAAATGAATTAAAAACAAATTTGCTTCCTTTATCTAGTATAGACAACATAGATGACCTCTATCATAATTTTATTACAACCCTCTCATATTCTATTAACAATTTCTCAATTGAAGTCTCAAGTAATAAAAGAAATAGGAAAACCAACCCATGGTATGACAAAGATTGTAAAAGTGCGAGGAGAGAAATTAAGGAAGTTGTTGATGAATCTCTCAAAATTAATAAGATAAAAATCTACAAAGCCCCAACTAAAAGGAAAAAAAGGCAATATATTCATAAAAGACAAGAGAATCTCTTACATCTCTCTAAGGTGGCTCCTAAGAAATTCTGGAGGCAGATTCTAACTAGGAAAACTAAAGATAATAATAAAATTGCTTTACACGACTAGAATTCCTATCTTAAAAAGCTTTATGAATCTCCAAATACCAGGGATTTTGAAACCCTGCTCACAACGAAAGAAGTTTTCTCATTAGAAGACATTGATTTTGGGGTTAAAAACCTGGAAGATGGGAAAGCTAAAGACATTGAAGGTTACCAAGTGGAAATCTTAAAAATTGGAGGTCATGTTCTCATCCCCCACATCCACAAGCTTTTCAACCAAGCAGTCAAGCAAGGGTTCCCTAAACCTTGGACTCAGAGCCTCATTATCCCTATTTTCAAAAGTGGGGATACAAATAACCCCTCTAATTATCAAACAATTATGATCATCCCTCTCTTAGCCAAGTTATATGGTATTATTTTAAAAAAGAAGTTGAGCATTTGGCTTGAAAGTGAAGGTAAGAAGACTAAATGCCAAGCGGGTTTTAGAAGGCAACACTCAACAACGTACCACCTCGTTACACTTGGGATCATTATGGAGGAATGCCGCAATGATAAATCCAATCTCTTCTGTTGCTTTGTGGACTTTAGAAAGGCTTTCGATACGGTTCCTAGAAATAACCTATGGAATAGATTAGAAGAGCTAAATGTTCCTTTCGAGCTAAGAGCAGTCGCTATAAGGTTATACGAGAATGTAATTGCCAAGTAAAAGAGAAATGAGGGGTGGTCGAAAGATATTAAGTGTAATATCGGAGTTAAACAAGGTTTCCCCCTCTCCCCTACTCTATTTGGAATTTACATCGACAAGCTAGAAGGTTGTTTAGAGGAAGGAGGATGTGCTGGCACGATCTTAGCTGGGATAGCCATCATCATTCTTCTCTATGTTGATGATATTGTTCTTCTCGCAAGGTGTCCATCTGATCTTGATAAGAAACTTAGACTTCTTAAGGATTTATGCTCTACCATGGGTATGTCTGTTAACACTGACAAAACAAAAGTTATGATTATCAAATCCAAGAATGACACTTACGCTAATTTTATGTATGACAATAGTAACTTGGAGGAAGTGTCTTCTTACAAGTACCTAGGAATTGATATTCATCACAAGCTCAACTGAAACTGTAGCATTTAGAAAAGGATTAATGGGGGGTGGAAAGCTTATTTTGGTCTTGAAAATAATTGTAAAACGGAAAACCTCGTAATGTGGGATAGAAAGAAGTTCCTCTTTGAAACTTTAGTCACTCATGTTATCTTATATGGATGTGAGGTTTGGGGTTGCAGAATCTCTAGAGAATCTTGGAGAAAGATTGAGCAAATCCAGAAGCGTTTTATAACGTATAACCTTAAAATTAAAAGCAATACACCCTATTCTATTCTCCTTATAGAAGTGGGTCTTTCCCCTATCGAGAGCCTAGCTATGACTAGGCTTCTGTTGTACAAGCACAAGCTCAATAGCGTAGGAGACCATAGACTTCTTAAGCTAGCTTTAAATTCTAGCCAAAACCACCTAAGGCTTAAACGAGGTTGGTATAAAGACACCAAGGCCTGGTTAAACCAATGGGAGATCGATGAGAATGTTGCATTGCAAAACATCAATAACATAAAAAAAGTTGTTACTTCTAAGTTCAAAGAAAAAATGTGGTGTGAGAAAGATCTAGCAGCTAAAAGAAAATTAAGATATTATAAGGATAAGATCAAAAGTATCTCTCTGTTTTAACTATCTCAAAGAAAAAAATTAATATAGGCAAGATTAGAACGAACTCTCATGAGCTCCATAGTGAAACAAATTGTTGGACAGTTCCTAAAACACCATGGATGGAAAGGATCTGCCATCTCTGTGAGAATATGAACATCAAGGATGAAAATCACTTCCTCTTAGAGTGCCCCGCGTACAACCACCTTAGAGCTCAATTTCATAATTTTTATTGCAATACTGACCTTCCTAGCCTTTTAAGATGTCAAAATTATAGTGAGCTCGAGAGGCTTCTCTCCAAGCTTTTTGAGCATAGGAATAAAATCTTAAATCAAATTAAATAACTCTTTACTTTAGGTCCGATAAACCAAAGATTGGTCTCAGTGGACGTTAACCATCATCATCATCATGAACCCATTGAACACAAAAGATTTTTAAGTTGAAGGTATTGGTGGCATGATAGACTTCGGCCCCGAATTTTGCATCAGCCTTCCAAGTTGCGATTCTCACTCTGGTTTTAAAGCACCTCCTTTCGCCTTTTACAATAAACAAACAATCTCACTCTGGTTGTCAAGCTTCTAAAGCACCTCCCTTCTCCTTTTACAATATACAATCTGAAACCCAAAAAACCTCTGAAGGACAACTAAATGTCAAACTTCGATGAAGCACGTTGCTAATAGCGGTTAATAGTTCTTCAAACATTTTTCCCAAGATGCATCTGAAAACGGGAAAAAGGGTTCGGTACGGTAAGGGTATTCATGGTTCTTCAAACATGTTTTCCTGAACTAATTGTCGATCCTCTGAGCCCTGCTCTAGCATTTTACATATTAATGATAATTAGTATCCATTGTGATTATTTCACTGTAACTATTTGGGCGGCACAACATTTTCTATTATTCTAATTGGATCAGTTAGGCAATATCGCTGGGCAATCAAGACAATATCGTTGCACTGAAATCGATAAACAGGAAAATGAAGAGTAGAAATCTGTAGCCGAAAGAGAAAGTATAGCCCATTTCCATGTGAGAAAGAGAATATTTCTTTTCGATTTTGATACTCTCTAGAAGGAAATAGAACTTGCCTGCTCACTAAAATGAACAGTCCTTGGTACTGCCAGAAGATTACCTTCCAGTTTTTTCTATTGCTCTAACTTGTCAAGATGCATAGTTGCACTCACTGTGATATTTCTGGTAATAGAAATAGATGTATACATAATAAAAGGCATCAAATATGACCTACCAACTTAAGAAATATCTGTAGTTATACACCACTTGCTCCGAGGTTTGGACCTTGCTGTACAGCCTCTGGTGCATAACAGTACCCAGAGACAAATAAATATCAGTTTTCCAACAAAGCCACCTTGTTCGCAACAATGTCGTCAAATGTATCTCTTACCAAGTTCCGAGTGATCCTGATGAGCAGAAACAAAACATCTGCCATTTATAGGCCAAAAAGCCTTAATATACCCAAGGAGAATAATTCAAAAAGGTCATTCCATTTTGGGGTTTCCTTTCATTAGGTGGACTATAGGAGAATACTACAGCAAACAACTCCAAACTAAATCACATATTTCATAAAAAAAAATATCGAGAAATGTTAACAATAAATGTGAAGGGCCAACTGAATTTTATTTGAAATGGATCCTCAGTTTTTAAAATCATCTTAGGAGCAGAACTTGAACTCGATCTACTGACAAAGGTGATAAATTACAAGTGTGTTGATAATACAAGACTGGGAAATTTGTTTCCTCTTGGAATAATCTACTACAAAACTTTAGGTTGATTGATATCGCACTGAAATGACGATTTTCAGACCACTGCCAAATTGAATTCAGTCTTGACAGAGGAAATGATTGCATATAAATTAGCTTGGCCTCTGAGAGAGTGCACTTGGCCACTCTGAAACTTGAAATGTGCTCAGAGTAATTTCGATTTCCCTTCTGGAATTTAAGCTTCAAACTTGGAACTCTCTACTAGGAAATAAGTGTGTCTCCTAGAGGAGAGATTGGATTTTTTTTCTAGGTGAATTTCTCCCTGTTTATTCATCCTCAATGGTGACAGCAAATGATCATGAAATCAACCTTCCTTCCTTAATCTTCAGAGGTCTAGAATACCCTTGTTGATCCAATCTTCAAACAGAACTAATAACAAGGGAAATGTTCAACTCAACTTCAAAAGTTTGCATAATTCCTTTGTACCAATCAAACCTGGAAGAATTCGACCTTGACAATAGATAGATAAGCTACAGAACATACCCCTTCTGAGTCCCAATGATTCCACACTGCTCAATATTTATAAACCAAACAAACAAGAAGTAAGCTAGGTTTTTACGTTGTGCTTTACACCCTAATTGTTATCTAAATTCTCATACTTCATACTTTTCCCTGGCTCATTCACCCAGAAATCATCAAAGTATCCATCCATTGAAGCATAGGTATTGGACTTTTCAATTCCAACAGCGAGCGATTGGAAATATTATTTTCTATTCTACATCATTATTAATGCTGCCCACCAGAGCTAACGATTGGACAAATTATATTCCATTGTGTATATATATGATTATCAATGATGCACGACTAGATTATTGTAAAGGCCTTGGCAAGTTCCGAGTGACTAACTCGGTCCTATGAAGAGATTAAATTCGGCCTTCTAATGGATCACTGATTCTTCTGGGATACTATTATCACACTAATTATCCACTTACAAATTCAAATTCAAATTCAATTTATTAAAGCCATTTATATATCATTCAAGTTTTATTACAACAAAATATAAAAATCAAACTGCATACTATTACCGTTCTGCACCAAAATGGCATCACTGGATTCATTTTTCTTTAATAAAATAACAAAATATTCAGAAAACCATTACAGTTTGGCACCAACTGCCATCACCTGAATTAAGTGTTTATAAAAGACAACATATGAATAGATAACAATATACATATCAACTTTGCAAAATGAAAAAGATGTTATCACTATTAGTTGATTAAACAGACACAGTAGGTAGTGAATAAGCCATGAATATCTTACTTATATATTGCCATCAGATCCTTAACTGAAAGCAATATGTCAGCTCGTACTACATTGAATTTCTGTGAATTGTGTAATGGTGTTTCTCTAATATGAGAGTCTGAGAATTTAAATTAAATTTGAAGGCAACAATGTCAGCGTAGTATTGTTGGAAAAAAACATAATTAGATTCAATGGTGTAAATACCAGTACCAACTTATACAATATTATTTGCTGTGTGAAGAGTTAGCGTATTTGCTCAGAGCAAATATTGAGTGGTTTCTCAGAAATTGGTAAAAAAAAGATAAGATTGAAAGTTTAAAATATCTCAACTTCTATTCCGCATTCCCATATAATGATTTCAGTTGTAGATTATCTCATTTCTTTCTTAATCTGCAATGAGATATATTTTGAAAAATCTGTTTTTATTAACATAAATATTGATTTTTTCTTTTAAAAATGAAATGTAAAAATAATAAAGCATTTTATATTCATGAATGCCTTATTAGGAAATTAAAACCTTCCCTTCAAATTTGATCACTTCTGGTAAGTAACCCGCGCTATCCTTACGGCTCGTGTTCATTGACTATATTGTTTCCTTGTTTTGGACGACGGGTTTCGCAGCTTCTTCCGAGAAGTTTCACGATATTGCGAAATAAAAAAAAAAAATTTATCATGATCTTATTAAAAATTATATCCCAAAGGGAAAGAAATACACACACAACAAAGATACACCATTGATCGCTCCCGAGTTCCGCCCTCTCTAATTGATGATTTCATATTATAACATATTTCCACCTGCATCTAAAGCTCATGTTCCCCTGCAGGCTGCGGTTTCCACAGGAGCTGCTTTCGAAAAGAGAATTTTTTTTCGATTTGCAGGTGAAAATTCTGAATCCGTTTGAAGGACAATTGTGATTTCACTGTAGTAAAAACATGGGAGCGTATTTCCAAGCTCTCTTTGGGATGTGGGTACTGGCTGCGACTTCCTCCTTCTCTGTTTACTGCCTCGCCAGTTTCTACACTTCTGAAACTCTAACTCTGACCTCTATGAGCTCTGTCGCCGTGGAATGGGATGATCCACCAGCATACAAATCCACTTACAGTCGTTTTAATGAGATAAAGGAGGAGTGTGGCCATGTTTTAGCAGAGGCTTCGGTGCTGCATCCAGATAAGAACCGAAGGTATATGATTGAGAAGGAGCTCTCTTTTGTAAATGGGGATTGGAAGCAACACCATGGCTCTGCTCCTCTTCTGCCATTCACCACAAGTGGCTCCAGTAAGCCGATACCATTTATGAGAAGAAACTCCAATTACATCGTCCCCGAAAACTATTCGCCTATCAATCTGGTTTCATTCTGGATTACAGATGTGGATCTAAAGAAGGTCTCTGGCAAAAAGGTGAATGTGAGTGGGATCTTAAAGTTGGCCATATTCACAAGTGAAAGCATCAGACACGGACACGGAAGCGAAGACTTTAGGATTTATCCTGGTTTCACTTCTCTTTCGATTCATCTTGAAGGAGTCTACTTAGAGGAATCGAAAAACGCAAAAGAAGAACAGTTGTTGTGTATGCTGGGCAGTACCCATTTACCTACCCGTGGGAAGAATGCTGTAGATCCTTGGGATTGGTTAAATAAATCAATGTCAGAGTCCCTTACTCTGTCCGAAAATGATAGAATTTTGCTGCAGTTGCGCTATCCGAGCAAGCTTTCTCTGACTACCAGGAACATTCGAGGAACACTAAGAAGCCTTACTCGGCACTCTAATTCAAGCTATTTTGATGAAATTGACATCTCTTCGCAATTGGCTACTGATTCGAATTATGAATTTGATTCTGACAGCCAGGTGGCAAAGGCTTGTGATCCTCAGCAATATCCAGACAATTTCGAGTCTATAGGTATTAAAGTATATTAAGGGAAGCACCTTTGTTCAGCTATAAAGCAACTGCTGGATGATCAGATTTTGGATGTGGTTCCCTCTCGGCAGTGTAGTGGCACAGATGCTTATTGTAACAAGTTGGGATGGACAATAAATTGCATGAACCTAAGGCCGTTTTTGATAACATACAGCTTTGTGTGCAGCGTTTGATGTGTACAGACCTATCGAATTCAAGTATTGCAAATGTTAGTGCGGTTTTTCGAGCTGTGCCTCCTTCACAGGATCAGTATTTGGCATGTGAAAGAACAGGGCTTAATGGCTTAACATTGATTGCAGAGGGAAAATGGAACTCATCTTCTGGTCAGTTGTGTATGGTGGGATGCCTTGGATCCATCAAGAATGGCAGTGCCTGTAATTCTCGAATCTGTATGTACATCCCCCTTTCACTTTCATTAACACAAAGAAGTGTAATTGCTGGCACCATTTTCAGCATTGAGAAAACTACAAACCCCTTCTATCCTCTGTCATTTGAGCTTATACGTCATTGATATTTGCCACAGGATGTGTTAAACAATATGTCATATGAATACAACAAGACCAAATTGGCCCAGATGGAGAGAGATGTGAGTGGAGGTTTTGGCAAATCATTCTTGAAGTATCCCCAGAAAAAACTAGGCAGAACAAGACAGAAGTTCTCTGATCTAGGCAGGGATCTCACAGTGCAGTCACGAGGCATCTTTGACTTGTCTTCCAGAGGGAATTTTGTGAGGAGCTTCATAGGCTTGGATATTATAGCCATTGAGGAATTTGTGGGAGTTGGTTTCGCCTCAAACTTTTCTTTGACATCTGAGGAGGTTCTAGAATCGCCTCATTCAAAAGGACCAGAGGAGGAGAAGTCCTTGAAAGTTGTTGCACAGCTGAAAATGGAAGGCAATCTTTCAAATCCTTTTCTTGAAGGTCTCTATGATCCAAGAGTGGGTATAATGCACCTTATAGGATGCAGGAACGTTCGAAGGGATTTTCTAGCTCCATGGTGGAGAGTTTTGCATGAAACAGGGGATCTGCAGGATGGTTTTGATTGCCTCATTGAAGTGAAAGTGAAATATCCACCTACAAATGCCAGGTGGTTCAGAAATCCAACTGTGAAGCTTTCCGTGAAAAGCCAACGAGCTGTAGACGACCCACTTTTTCTCAAGCAGATCAAAATCGAGACTCTTCCCATTCTATATTGGAGCCAGACAAAAGAAGTTATCTCTCGCAAAACTGTCGAAGGCGTGTTTTTTTTCAGAAGAAAAAAAACGATGTCTATTAACAGATATAAACAGTATATGTCCAAGAGCATATGCCAAATCACTGATGAAGCCCATAACTTGACTTATACAGTAATTCAGATATCAACTGATATCAGTCCATAAAACCAAATTGCAAAATGTCCCTTAGAAACATCATTCCATATATAACATCCATGTAAACGATAATAAACAGGGATATAACATACATATTATATGCATAAGATCAAGAAAAGATACTGCATATCCCTAGTCGGACTGGGATTGGGCGACATTTTGTCTGTAAAAACACAAATGCATGCGCAATATTGTGCATCGCCATGCTGAAATCACCCACATTTTGAAATTAGTCACTGTCGTCAGTGATCAGTGGGGTGGTGATTTTGACTCGCTTGTAGTCAAAAACTCCTTTGATACCCTGCATAATAGAAACAAAAAACAGAAAGATATTTGTAATGAACCCAGATATATCCAAAAATATAGCACACTCACTTGTCGATGCCACCACCGATGTTAAGGAATAGGGATCTCGCTTGACCATACACATTGGCCACCCCTATATTGTTTGACCATCATTATACCAAAATTCATTCCAAAGCCCTTTTTTGATAAGCCACCTGCTCTAGTGTTCATTTCTCTGAATATGTGATTTATAGGAGGCATATGCATATTTTTCCATAACCTCTGTGTTCTCAACAGCCATCCCTGAGCACCAGGAATGAGAAGAGTAGATTTCTTGCCCACCGCCTCAATGATGATCCAAGAATCGCCATATATGTTTGCATCCGATATGCCCAAACAATGACTTGCATAAAGACCCCCCCAGAGGGCCATAAGCTCTGCCAGAATATTATTACCTTTGCCTCCATGCCAGCAAACATGGATACGTTCATCCCTCGATATCTTAATCCATGCTCCACACCCCATTATCCCTCCTTGGCAAGCACCATCAAAGAAAATCGTGGGAAGAGCAATGGGGTGAGGTCTATACCTATGTGAGCCATCCACAATGTCGTCCCCAATCAAAATCTGATGGATGATCCATCACATAATGGCAGAATTAATTTGTGGCGAGGAGAAAACCCAATCTTCAAATATAATCTGATTACGCGCCAACCATACTTCCCATATAAGAAAAAAGACAAAGCTTTAAAATTAACATGAATTTTGTTCCATCTGTGAGATGCCTCCATGAAGTCCTGTGGGATCCATGTTGGATCAATGATATGAAGGCTGAAGAGCTTCCATATACCAAGAACAATGGGGCATATGAAAAAAAGATGTTCGACAGTCTCTTCCGCCAAACCACATAGTACACACCTCCCTGGCCCCTGATAGCCTCGTCGCATAAGGGAGTCCCAAGTTAGGAATTTTCCCCACCAAACCAGCAAACCGAATAATAGAATCTTAGTAGGAATGTTACATCTCCAGAAAAGCCAGAACTCCGTGGAGATTCCCTCCATAGCAGACAAGGATATAATATGTGCATATGTCTCTCTGACAACCACAACATCCAATTTTAGAGATCCCTCCCACATAATCAAATCACCCTCCCCCCAGTAACATAAACCAGCGGCCTGGATGTCTTGACTATAAATCTTCCAGTCCTCGGCATCCTTCCCAGTGAGCCCAAGTATAGAAGCAGATTTCAGAATGGGAGCCCCATGAGCCCAATAGTGAATTATTTGGAAGAAGTGAAAAATCCCTCTATGTGATAATCTGTGGATGATCCACGGTGAAGGAAGCGAATCCGCACTCATGCCAAATTTCCTATCAGCCCCCAGTACAATCTTCAGTCCATTTCCAAATTGCCAAATTAGTCCTCCAACAAAAATACAGAGTATTTTTTTGAAACCCAACCAAATGGCCGACATACTTCTGGGCATGTTATGATGCCCCTTGTACAGTTCCTGTAGAGTTACACCATGCAAATACTTGACAGATATAATGTTGTTCCAAATTCCATTACCTTTGATAGCCCTCCTTAAAGACTTAATGAGTAGGGCAGAGTTGAAAGCACAAATATTTAATATACCCCAACCCCCAAGTTTTTTGGGAGTGCATAACAGCTAAAACTTTACAAGATGTATCTTGTTATACATACTTGGACCGCCCCACAGGAACTTAGCCAGTATTTGATTTATGCTATGCACAATATGTTCAGGAAAGTAATATAAATGACCCCAATATACAATTAACTGTGTGAGAACCGCTTGTATCATGATCAATCTACCACCCAGTGAGAGCCACCTATGTGTCCATTTGCATATCTTATCTTTGAATCTTTCCACCAACCACCGCCACTCCTTTATCCTGTATCCACATGATTTTATTCTGCATCCCAAATATGTAAATCCATCTTCTGCCTTCTTGATGTGAACACCAAGAAAATCCGCAATAAAATTAATCTCCCCCTCATCTCCATATTCAGAGATAAGAAATGATTTTCCCTTGTTTATACTAAGTCTAGTTTCCCTCCCATATCGGATCAGTAAGAAATGAATATAAAACCAGTGATTCCAAATGATTGTAGAAAATTAAAAGATTATCCACAAATAGTGAGTGCGTAACACATACCTCCTTTGTGAAAGAGATTCCCGATATAAAATGTGAAGACACCGCCATCTGCATCAGCCCACTAAATCCATCCATGACCAAGATGAAGATAAGGGGGGATAAAGCGCATCCTTGTCTAATGCCTCTTTTAGCACTAAAAAATTCCATTGGCACTCCATTTATAATGACAGCATATGTAGAAGATGTTATGCATGCCATTATCCACCTTATAATATTAATTGGAAGCCCAATCTTAAGGAGCACCACACGAATGTATGACCAATCAACAGTGTCATAAGCTTTGTATAAATCAATCTTCATAATGAGAGCCTCCATCTTACTCCTGTGCATAAAGTGCATAGCCTCTTGAGCTATAGCAATAGCATCATGAATGGATCACCCTTCAGAAAACCATACTGCTCCTCGGAAATGTGCTTTGACAGTGTACATCTCATTATGTTTGCAATGATTTTGGAGGATATCTTATATATAAAATTGCATAATGCAATTGGCCTGAAGTCCAGGAACGTCTTGGGATCCGATGAATTTGGGATGAGCACCAAGAAGGTAGAGTTCATGTTTGTTGGAATATGCCCCGATATCCTAGCTTGTTCCATCACCTCCGTAATTTCATCGACCATTATGTCGAAAAAATGTAATAGAACTCTGCGAGCCATCCATCCAGCCCAGGACATTTGTCATGGGAAAATGATTTGATTGTAGATTCAACTTTCTCCTTAGAAATTGGAGCATTTAGTTGCCTAATTGCATCCTCATCAAACATATGTGGCATGTAGTGGAGTATCCATTCCTGGCATTCATTTGAAATATCTTGATCATATTTGTAAAAGGCCGAAAAATGTTTGAAGGCTTCCCCCATAATCTCATCCTTGGTGTGTATATGGGTGCCATCCTTCTTCTCAATATACCAAATAGCATTTTTGTTCCTTCGTGCATTTGCAGATTTGTGGAAAAATTTAGTATTTTGGTCCCCCTCCCTGAGCCATGTGATCCTACTTTTGAGCTTCCAAGTGATCTCTTCGATCTTCAGAATCTCATCCCTTCTCTATTGTAATTTGGCCATATGGCAATAAGTCTCATCTTTAGGGGAAGCAAAGACAAAATTTGTGTACATGTCATTGAGTGCTTTATTAATGACACTTAACTCGCTCTTGAGTCTTTCCTTCTTGCTGATTTCCCATGCTTTAGTAGTGATCTTGACCTGTTTAAGCTTGGCATGAAAACGTGCCCATCCCTGTAGATCCGAGAAGGAAGAATTATCAGCCCACAGTTCACGAATGATCATATTATATCCTGAATCCTGAATCCTGAAGCCATACCCGATTGAATTTGAATGGAATTCCATATTGTTTACATTCCATTCGCCATGAAAGAATAACAGCCACATGATCTGAAATATCGGCCACGTGAATATATGACTGCACATTACCCATTCGTTCCACCATATCCTCCTTTACCATGGATCTATCCAGTCTTTTGCCTATAAATTCTGTTCCAGCATGTCTGTTCGTCCACGTAGGAATAATGGGATTTGGGCGCACATCCATCATCTTGGCCTTCTCAAAGACCCCTCCAATGTATCCAGCCAATGGATCAGCTTTTGCCCTGTGACCCCACGATTCATCTACATTAAAAGTTGAATTGAAATCCCCCATAACAATAAGGTTCTGTATCAGAAGGATACTAGATTGGTTCATGCGTTTCCAGAAAACCTGTTTGTTCTGGCACGGGGCATAAATGTTTAGTATATTAATAGGATCCCTTATCCTGCAGATATTCCCAGATAGCAATATACCCCCAAAAAATCTGTATGCCAGAAACTTAACATAAGTCGGGTCCCATAATGCCATGACGCCACCTGCGTGACCAACAACATCCACAACTACCACATGCCAGCCCAGTCTAATGGATAGAATACATCTAATATCTTTTAATATGTCACAAAGAGTTTCCTGGATAAGAATAATGATTGGCTTCACCCCATTAAGAATCTCACATAGGCGCTGTAATTTAGAGGGGTCGCCCATACCCCTAAGATTAATGGATAGAATGGAGATCATTTGGATAAGTCTAGGGCTTTGCTTGCTCTAAGCACCCCAACGTCACCAGCAGCAGAGATGGGAACATCAGTGAGATCAGCAAAATCATCCATAAACAAAGATTTGGACTTGGACTTCCCTCTAAAATGTCTCGATGCCTATTTTGTGCACTTACAGACAGTAATGTTGTTTCCCGATTCAGGTGATATAGTAATATCATGTTGTGAGGGGATTTTATCAAATATCGTTAATGCAGCAAGATCCAGATTAGGGTTGCCCAACAGTGAATCAATGTCACTTCCTACAGAATTTTTGGGGGAATCCATGATATCAAGGGTAGTATCATGGCGAGGTGGTGATGGTGATGCCCATTCAAGGGGAGGCATTGTAGGGGATACATATAACACCTCAGAAGGTTTATGTGGTGACTCAGAAGTGAAAGTGTGACGAGGGGTAATTGGGGAGGTAGGAAGTTTTGGCGCGTCCGGATTATTAGAAAGTATATTGGATATATGGGTTAGTCTAGGTTCGAGAACATCCCTCCTACTCGGTGGCAAATAGGAAGTGGAAGACTGTCGAGCTTCGACCACGTTATCAAAAAGAACGGTGGAATATTGAACATTCCCCATATCCAGAAAAACCCCCAATTCAACTTCATTTACCACATGAGGACCAGATGAACTTTGATCATTACCCAAATGCGACACAGGGTGAGTGTGTTTTTTTTCTAAAGGTATCATCCCCTGATTAACCCGATTAATAGAAGGAACACATAATTAATTTGCAAAAGGTAATTCCAGATCAGGATGTGCCAAATTTACCTCACATTCATTTGTCGATATAAATTCATCATCACCCGAAGATGGCAGAAGTGATTTCTCCGGATGTAGTGCATGGTTCCCGCCTGCATCCACTACTTCGTTAATACATTCCAAACCATTTTTGGCCGCCATGACAGAACGAGATGCCCAGAAGCGCATAGGGCAACTCTTTTTCAAATGTTCTGTATGATGACATATCAGGCACCGGAACGGTAAACCCCAATAGTCAACCCATTGCCGATGTCTGTGTAAACCCCATATAAGGTCGATATCCCCCAGCAAACCACCCTGGAAATTTATCTCCACAAGAAGCCAAGCAATTCGTTTATCAGTTGTTCCAATGATCTGGGGATCTATATACTTGGTGTCTCCGATGGAATCACCAATCGCCCTAAGAGCTTTCAACGTCCAAAATTCCAGGGGAAGTCCAGGAAATTTCACCCAGATTATCTTGCTCTTGGGAGCCTCCATCACTGGGTTGAATCCCAAATACCAGGGGACCAGTTGCATAAAACTTTTACACCTTACCCATGTTCGCTATATAATCTTTGCAACATCCTTCTCTTTCAAGAAATGAATACTGAACCATTGATTTAATAGCCTACTGACCTTGGGCGCATAACCCAGAATAGGGCTCCAGTGCAGCTTTGCCCATTCCACCATATCGATCTCTTTTCCATCAGCAAACATCCACCGCCCAATTAAAGCCCGTTTTTGTAAGCTCGCCACCCTGCCCCAAAGATCGTCATATTCCATAATCACTTCCCTAATCTCCATAGCTGGCTTGTAAAAACGACCCTTTTGTTTTCTTCGCCTGCTATCCACGACCTCTTCTCTACCAGAAACCCTGTTCACCTTGGACCCTCGATGTGCACCAGCACGAAAAGACAGAGGCACGACTACAGAATGGGCAATTTAGGATGCCTCTTCATCCAGTAGACGTTTTTATTTGTTCTCCGCATCAATAGCAGCAATATGTGCCTCCTGTGCAATGATATTAGAATTGAGAATATTAGTAATGACCTTCATCTCAGATAAAGAATGACAGATCACCATCGGAGGGATGTCAATGGTACGAAATGACATCAGCTTCCACCGTGACTGTCGGATGATAAAAACCGAACCAGAGAGCCCACCTACCTCGTTGGAAGTCGTGCATCAACTGCGTGGATAATCCATAAACATAGAGAGAAGAAAAAACAAAATAAAATATTACAGCAGATTGCCAGAGTCCGATATCCTCACATAAATGAGTTCCGTCACCCATGGAGTAAAACAACTTGGATTTCCACTTCCCTATAACCAATCTATCCCTTGAGTTTCCCACTGTTAGAGTGATCAGCATAGAGATATTCTACAGGCCAGTCATAATCAATGATCAAATTTGAAAGGTTAGTCTTAATTTAATTTTGAAGGGAATGTACTCATCTACCCCTTCAAAGATGAAAAGTTATAAAAAAAATTGCACTTTTAATGACAAATATATATTAAATAAACTTTTCAAAAAAATAAAATCCAAAATAAAATAGTGTTTTTCTAAATATTTAAAATTAAAACTAAAACTAGCCATAGTTACAATCTTTCGCTTTTTTATAACTTGTGTTGAATAAATTTAGTTCCTTATTTTGTTCCCACGGAAAATCTCTCATGCCAAATTATTGTAAATTATCGTATTTGAAAAATAAATAAAAAACATCCATCTCCATAAATTAGAAAAATGAAAATTTAAAAACATCTTATTCCATAAATTTGATTACTATACAACCCAATAAGAACTTTTACCATTGGAATAATCATTTTCTTAATTTTCATGTTTTAGGCAACTTTTCAATGCCATATTTCTTCTTCATCCAAAAGATTGTGCACTAAATAGAAAGAAACACATTAATTATTGGGTGAACAATGGTGAAGAACAAGATTTCCAACTTTTAAATAGGGCTAATTTTATTCCATGGTTCATATGATTTTTTTAAGCCATACTTCTTTTTGAGCCTTCAAAATTAAAGTATTTGGTGTCCTTATTATTGAAATGTATATCAAGAAAATGTTGTTGTTTTTTTTTTTTTTTTTTTTAAATTTTGAATCTATTTTTATTTGCACTATCTCAGTGTCAATATCATTTAATTTCTTTAATTTCTTTCTTTATTTTTACAACATTGAAATTAAAGAAATTTTGCTATCCACTATAAATTTTACCTTGGCCCAAAACAAAGAAAATATATAATTTTTCATCAAATCCCTTTACAGATCTTCAATATTGGCATATTTGTTTGTGTATTCTAGCTCTCAGCTTTACTAACATTAAACACACATAGACGACTAACTTTCCTACAAAATTTTCTTTTGGGTTCCTCAACTAAAAGCAAACACATACCATTTTACAGTGCAATTTAATGAACTTGATTATGGTTGGACAAGAATGGAACAAAAGGATCAAGGATTCCAAGGGTAATGCTAACTTAGACATTTGAGATATGTAATTTTAGAAGGTTTTGTTATTTGAATTTTATTTTGGAAAATTCAAGTCAAAATCGATATTTAAGTTGCCTATAGCTCATAGAATTAATGCATTCACAAAGGCCAAAACTCTGGTATAAGGACTCTATTTATGGAAAAATTAATTGTCAGTTGATGTTCTCACTTAAATATATGTATGCATGTATGGTTTATTCTAACAATTTTTTGTGTTGAAAGTCTTTTCGTATATTTTTAATCAAATTTATACATAATTTATAGGAATTTCTTAGAATATTAAATTTGATTGGTCAAATCCACAAAATTCTAATGTATAAAAACTTTTCTTCCAGTTTAATTAAATCCATTTAAACATTTAAAAAAAATTAAATAACTAAAACCATTCTCTAAATTAAACTTAATTTTACCAAGTTCTAACCCAAAACTCCACAGAATCTATTTATAAAAAAATTCCTACTTATTTAGTTAAACCAATATAAACATTAAAAGGAATTTTAAATTGCAAAAACCACTGTCTCACTTAAACCTGGTTTTACAAAGTTACAACACAAAACTCCATCAATAGGAAATCTCCCTTGTAGTGTTTTGTGTTAGATTTTTGTGAGACCATGTGAGATGATGATAAATATGGAGAAAATGGTATTGAATAATATTATTTGAGACATATATTTATCGTGCTGAACTCTGAGTACTCATTCTCTATAATTCTGCATATGTATACTTAAATCTGTTTTGTAATTTTGTTTTTTAATATATATATATATTTATCGTGCTAAAATCTGCATACTCATTCTCTGTAATTATGCATATATGTACTTAAATCTCTTTTATAATTTTGTTTTTTAATTGTAAATTTATTTTTTAAAATCTATTTCTCAATAGCTACCTAATACTATGGAGCTAATTGAATATCAGTGTGGGTCTCATTTGGACCAGGGAAAAAAACAATGGTAGAAGAGACCATCCTTTAGTGCCTCTAGTTTTAAACAAACAAAATAAAAGATAGAAAATAAAGAGATATCCAATGCAGGAAAAATACCTATGAACCTGTGAATGTTTGAAACTGAAATTCTGAAGATTCAAGCTACAGAGGAAGACTCAATCCTACATGCAAAATTGGCTCTTTCCCAGTTTTCTTGCTCTCTTTCACAGTTCTTCGGTTATATTGGATGAAAAAATTGGTAAAAAAATCTCGACAACTGCAAAATACCAGACTTGTAGCCCACAATTATGACTGTTGGATGCAACAACCTCCATAATCTATTAAATCTTATTTATTTTTTCAACAACCCTCGTAGTAGGGTACTCTAGAATCTATATGTCAAGGGGGACCAGTGGTCCGAAAACCTTCAACCTCTCAATGATTTAAATTTTCAGAAATGTCCAGCGGACTAACAGCCCTTCATAGGGCATTTTAAAATATAGTATAATTTTTTTTGAAACTTGTAAAAATAAAAATTTAATATTTTGACTCGTAATTTCATGTTGGCGCTTCTCTGACATGTTGGAGGCCTCTTGAAGGGCACTGATGTGTTCAATTTTTAACACTGGTCATAATGACCCCAAAATTCCAGCATCTCGATACGAGAGAGAAGGAAGGAATATTTGTACCCACCCTTGTCCTACCTGTTCACCGAAAATATAAAAGGGCCATCTGAAACGTCAGCATTCCAACCCCCCATAAAGAGGTGCCGCCGGATGTTATCAAAATACCCAATCTTCCGTCCTAAAATAGAGATACACAAAGATACTGCCAGTAATATAAATACTGACAAATCCACCTCGCCAGGTGGTCAGCAATTAAAAAATCTTCCTGCAACGATCTGTACTTATGACCGTTCCAATCTGTAATTCAAAATATAGGAAACTCCCGGTGAGATAAACCAATCCGGCATCCAAATAACCAGAAAAGGAAAAAATCCGATTCAGTATGATAGATCACAAGAGCGGCAGCACCCAGGACATGTCCACCATCGGGAAAATAGTTTGAAGCCGAAGTTTTTACAAGGTCTAGTAATAACCATAAGCTCAACCCCTCTCTGCCATAAATCATACCACCACGAATGATACAGAGTATATTGAGAATCCGAGTCCGAAGAAGATTCAAGATTAGATTTTTGATACCCTATGTTTAACATTTGTCTCAAATACAGGTTTCAGCATGGCCCTCAATATGATGATCGCAGACCATATCATCAAACCAATCAGAACCAACTCCTCATATTCTGATAGCATTCTAAACATCCAAAATATACCAACAAAAATTACCACCCAAAACCAATGATTGAATTTAACATCATATAGTCGAACCATTACTTTACACCCCAGTGAAGTATGAACCCTATTTCATATATCTACATTCCATAATAGAAACCTCAAGTTCATCAACCAGATCTTACTACCGAGATGAACCACATCCAGAGTCAAGTAAATGACAGGTAGTTTTCAAATAACAACAACAACAACATACCTTAAGAGATGGAACCATAGCTTTTGCCTCTACTACTGCTACATTCCTTCAACTAATACACACAATCATCTTGCATACTTATCTCTCCTCAGAGTTTCACCTTGTCCAAAAGAATTGGCTTCGGGACTGATAACAACGCCATCCTCCCCCTACTCTAAGAATCCTAGCCATCGTGGAGGTTAATAATTCTCTATTGATAACAAGGATTTCTTCCAAGTGCCCGAGGAAGAAAAGGGTTGTCAATTTTTTTTTTCAAAACCGTCGAAGGCGTGTTGCATATATTGACAACATCGCTGATGATTGGGTGCATTCTAAGCCAATTATTGTACAGTCAAAACAAAACACAAGTCGCTCCATACAACTCCCTTGTGATGCTAGGCCTTCAGGCCATCGGATATAGTATTCCTCTCATAACAGGTGCAGATGCCTTGTTCGAGAGTACGAAATCTGAACCCTAAGACAATTTTATTATCTATTTGATTCAAAGCCAAGGGTTTGACAAGATTGAGTACATGGCTAAACTGCTACTGTTGATTGCATGTCTATTAACACTAAGACTGTGCCAAAAGGTTTGGAAATCTCGTATTCACTTGCTGACAAGGATTCCTTCAAAGCCATGGAGAGTCCCAAGTGATAAACGAGTGTTTTCCATTTCCTCTGTATACATGCTATGTGTTTTTTAATTCTGCTGATTGTTCATAATATGAAGATCAGTAGCCGCCCAATTTAGTCATCGGCGTATCTGGACACAGAACTCAATGGGCACAACCAACATGAATGGGAGACTCAGATTTGGGAGTATGTGGGTCTGGTACAGGATTTCTTCTTGCTTCCTCAAATCATTGGTAATATTCTTTGGCATTTTGAACGAAAACCAGTTAGGAAACTATATTACATTGGTATCACTGTTCTGCAGCTCCTTCCTCACATTTATGATTACTTCAGACCTCCAGTTTTTGATGCAGAAGCATTAGGCTCAGAAAATCCTTTGTATTTTAATAGACATAGGGATCTTGTGTTTTGAAAAGAATATTGGTTTCTTATGTAATTATTAATGTTTTTGAGTGACATTTAGATTAAATATCGAGAGAAATTTGTAAATGTTCCCGAATGATTGGAGAACATGAGGGAAGTAGGATAGTTGAGATTCCATAGGAAATGAGAGATTTGAAATTTAATTGTAAATCTTAAGTTAGAATTAGTTTCATGATTTTATGGGATTAAAGAGGATCCTTAGGGATAAAAGATAGATTTTAGGACTTAGAGGATTTGGAAGATTTTGCTGAGATAATGAAGGATCTGAACCTAAATTGGTTCATCATATTTTACATAAATTGTAAATCCTGAAGGAAAAAAGAGAGAGAGAGAGAGAGCAGTAGAAAGTAGGGTTTTTGACAAACAGAGGTTTGTTGTAAGCCTACGGGCAAATTTGACAGAAAGGCAATTTATCAGAAAATCAGGCCTGAGGGAAGAAGAAACCTATGTAAATATTTGTTTATATATAAAGATATTGATTCTGAATTATGTGTGCATTGATTGATTGAACTATGTGTGAGAAATACTCAGAGTTTCTGAACAGGTGTGTGAATAAAACTCTCTGATAAGGGTTTGAAATGGTGGTTCTGTATACCAGTGTAAAGTTTAACGGAAATACCGAGATAGGGTATTATTATGAATTGAATCGAAGAGCATAAAGGATTACATATACAATTGAGGAAACTAGATGAGGTTGCAGTCATCGATCACTGAAAGGATCGATGACACAGCAGAGGAACTGAATTTTCAATTCAGTTTTCAGGTACATTGGACTATGTGAACTGAATTTTCAATTCAGTATTCAGATACATTGGACTATGTGAACTGAATTTTCAATTCAGTATTCAGATACATTGGACTATGTGTATTAGAGGTATATCTGATTGAATAGTGAATTCGAATCAGAAGTTTGGAATTGGAATCATATGTTCTAGATGTATGTATTGACGAGATGGTTTAAGTTTTAGAACTTAAAGAGGGCAATAACAAATCTGGCAGATTCAAGGAAAGAGGGTTGTCAGAGTATGTTGGGGTTTGCTACAATTGCAAACGATGAAGTGGAGTCGAAGTGGAGTGACAAGCAAAAGGGTTATGTAATCGAATGATACCAATGAAGAAGATCTGACTGTCTGTGGAGAGATAGATGCATTAAACAACACAGAGAAGCGAAGAATTGTTATCCAGTGAAAGAGTGAATGTGGAACCATGAGTAAAGTGGAACGAGCGAATGCAGAACCATGAGTAAAGTGGAACAATGAACCGGAAGCAAATGAAACAGTGAAAGTGGTTTTGAAAACCACTAATGTTTTTCGCGTAGCACTAAGGTGGTAAGCGATAATCGTTGAAATGAACGCGATAGCGTTCAGCGTGTGACACGTTGCATTGGTGGTAATTCAAAACTGGTTATTTCGCGTGAGTTTGGGAAGATAAGTTATCGGGGTTAATTCTGTGCGATGACCATTCGATCAATGGTGGCAAGGATCTGACGGTGTTCGCGTTAAAATTTGTGCAGGAGTTAACGAGTGAAAAGGTATGTTAAATGACATGCATATTTAGTGATGCGTCAGCCATCGAATGTATGGAGCGTTAAGATCTACAAGGGATGTCTTATAATGAGGAAGGTGGATAAGTGAAAAGGAAAGATGTGGGCCATATATGATGATCCTCGACATATGTGCATTGGAGGAAATGGTGAGTTATAAACTTTATGTTAACTTTATAACATAAATTTTAGTTAATGAATTTCTACAAAGGTATGTGAAGTATTGTGATGGTTCATAAAGGTATAATATAATTTCTATTATATTTCTGTTATAATAGAAATGAATGGAGAAAGGGTCAAGCACAAGTGTAATTAAACTTTGGATAAGGTAAGACATGTGGAAACATGTGTAGGGTTAATATGCAGGTGGATATTGCATGAATTCGAAGAAAATACATTGTGGATTTTAAACCATAGTGTATGAGCAAGGAATGTAATTCCGAATTAATAATTCTTTTATTTGGGTTTTAAACTAAAGTTCAAGGAAATATCAAAATGGGTTTTGGTATATGGTTTTAACCATCAATTGAAAAGGTGAGCTTCCGCATTTAGAGTTTGTCCCAATTTGAGGATTATTTTGGGTTATGAATGAACCATGAAATTTTTATATGGAGAATGTGGGTTTTGCTGCTTAGACGACATCATTTTTGGTATCAAAGTAGGAAATAGCTCTTTTGAAGGTCCAATTTTGTTTTAAATTGGAATTGGAATGAATGCATGTGTGATGGAGAAAATAAAAAGAGATCAGATTTTGAAACTGATAGATTGCAACACATAGAGATACA
Source organism: Pinus albicaulis (assembly GCA_034641835.2). Taxonomy (NCBI): domain Eukaryota; kingdom Viridiplantae; phylum Streptophyta; class Pinopsida; order Pinales; family Pinaceae; genus Pinus; species Pinus albicaulis. The sequence goes on along the minus strand of CM076582.1, from coordinate 1,014,880,654 downwards.
GTGCAGGTGAGAAGTGAAACAAGATCATACAGAGATCTTGAAGGTGAGTTGATAAGTGTTATTTTAACTCTGATTTGAAGATTATGTTTGTAGAATTCAGATTGCAGACAATTGAGGAGCATCTCAACAAGAAGATCACAACTTTAAAGAGCAGTGATGAAGGAAGCCAGTAAAGGTTTCTAATTGGAAGAAGAATGTGGCAGAATCTTGAAGAATTCCAACAAAGGTTGGATAAAAAGGACAATTGTGTTCTTAGAAGTTGCAGATGAGTTGAAGCCTAGAAGGAGCAGAGAGGAATGCTCAAGAGGTTCCAGAAGATAGAGGACCAGTGTTTGACAAAAGACCAAATCCAGAGGAAAGGATTGGTGAGGTGAGTTGTAACAAGGAGAACTTGTTATTGCAGAGGCTTTAGTACATCTCATGGTGAATAAGTGAGGAACTCATGAAGATAGAAATGGAGAAGAAGATGACTACTAATAGTCATAGAAAAGATAGCAGAGGTTCTGAGAGAGACCACAACAGAAGGAAGGAGAAAGAAGATGCCAAGGCAAATAGCATAAGGAAGCAGTTGACTGATGAAGAATATGACAAAGATTTAGATGAGATAAGAGAACAATTTAATAAATTGAAAATGATGATAGAAGAAAACCAGAGATGTGGTTGGCTCATGAAGAAGAAATTAAAGTGGTAGAGGCTACAACAGAAGAGAGAACAACAAATGAATATGCAGTTAGCAAAAGTGCTAAGAAAAAATGAACAGATGATGGGTGTGCAATTGGGATGTGAAGAACTTAGAGAAATTGATTTGAAAATGGAAGTTTCCATTTGTGAAACAAAACAGAATGAAGTTATGGGTACAGATGAAGAATGGAGATCTATGAAAGATCTTATGAATCATGGTGAAGATTTAAGACATCAAGAAGTTTACCTTGTTGAAGAGGGAATTATTGATGATTTCTTGAACTATTGAGCAAGTTCAGATCAACAGGAGGATGTAAAGCCTTGTATTTTTGAATCTAATAATTGTGATGTGATTATAGGTTTTGCAAAGGAGGATGAACAATCTTTTGAAGTTGTCAAAAGTATGGAAGAGTATATTTCAGAAGATAAATACTCTGAAGCATAAAGTAATGATGAGGAATGTCTCTTGAATGAGGAAAACAGTGATACATTTATATTTGAAGCTGTTACAACACAAGAATAAATTCTTGTGAAAGAAGAAGAAGATAGAATTCAATCTGAAGCAATGATATGTGAAGCAACAGTTGACACTGTTGAACATTGTGATTTACAAACTAAAAATTTGTGTATAAATGCAAGGATTGTAAGTGATGATGAATTTCTTAAGGAATGTCAAAGAGAAATTGCATTGCTGGAATATTTGTTGGAAAAATTAGAGTATGATAGAGAGATTGCAGAAGACAGGGTTCACTACAACGGACAAAAACAGAGAGAAATCATGGAAGCAGATGATGTGGAAGAGAGACTTGTTGACAGTCTTGAGATGCCTTTAGATAATTCTTTAGGTAGAATGAATCAACATATTGATGTGTTGATAGAAGAGGAAATTTCATAGCAGCATACTAAAATGCTGATAGAGGAAAGAAAGGCACTGAGGCCTTATGGTTTTTATTTTAATAATTGTTTTGTGAATGCATGTTTTTTTGCAGATGCTGGAGAAAATTTGACACAGTTGGACAATCAAATAAAAGAGAAGGAAGAAAATTCTGTGGAAAATTTTAATCCATGGAATAAAGAAAATAAGTTACTAGAAATTATGCTGAAGAATAAGGATTCAATACAGGAAAAGAAATCTCAATATTTGGAAATGCAGAATGTAGAGATACAAAAGTAAGAGGACAACAGCAACAAATTAAAGCAAATAAATGAAAATAGCAGCAAGGGGCAGACTATGTATCAGTCCAATGAATTGCTGAAGGGAGAAGACAAAGAAATTGTCATAAGTGACAATTTGGAAGAAGTTAGTAATTGCAAAAAACAAGAAGGTAAGGATGACAATGTGGCAGTAAGAGTAAGAATGAAAATTCAGCAATCAAGAGATGAAAGAAATCAGCAATCAAAAGATTTATTGGACAGAGAAATTGAACTGATAAGAAGGATAATGATGAAAGTGTCGTAGAGGAAGATATCAGCAAGAAAGAAAAGAAGCAGCAGCAACAAAAGGAAGACAGTAACAGACTGTGAAAGTACATCCAGTGGAGCAAAGCATCATAAAGTGTGGAGACCTGGAGAAAAGCAACAAACAACAGCAGAAATAGATGATAAATTACAGAACAAAGTATGGGATCCAGGAAGACAAGGACTAAAAGCACATGATCAGGAGATCATGATTATTTTTAACCTTGGGAGTCTGATGCAGGAGCATTAGGCTTAGAAAATCCTTTGTATTTTAATAGACATAAGGGTCTTGTGTTTTGAAAAGAATATTGGTTTCTTATGTAATTATTAATGTTTTTGAGTGACATTTAGATTAAATATTGAGAGAAATTTGTAAATTTTCCCGAATGATTGGAGAACATGAGGGAAGTAGGATAGTTGAGATTCCATAGGAAATGAGAGATTTGAAATTTAATTGTAAATCTTAAGTTAGAATTAGTTTCATGATTTTATGGGATTAAAGAGGATCCTTAGGCATAAAAGATAGATTTTAGGACTTAGAAGATTTGGAGGATTTTGTTGAGATAATGAAGGATCTTAACCTAAATTGGTTCATCATCTTTTGCATAAATTGTAAAGCTTGAAGGCAAAAAGAGAGAGAGAGAGAGCAGTAGAAAGTAGGGTTTTGGACAAACAGAGGTTTTTTGTAAGCCTATGGGCAAATTTGACAAAAAGGCCATTTATCATAAAATCAGGCCTAAGGGAAAAAGAAACCTATGTAAATATTTGTTTATATATAAAGACATTGTTTCTGAATTATGTGTGCATTGATTGATTGAACTATGTGTGAGAAATACTCATAGTTTCTGAACAGGTGTGTGAATAAAACTCTGTGATAAGGGTTTGAAATGGTGGTTCTGTATACCACTGTAAAGTTTAATGGAAATACCGAGATAGGGTATTATTATGAATTGAATCGAAGAGCATAAAGGATTACATATACAATTGAGGAAACTCGATGAGGTTGCAGTCATCGATCACTTAAAGGATTGATGACACAACAGAGGAACTGAATTTTCAATTCAGTATTCGGATACATTGGACTATGTGAACTGAATTTTCAATTCAGTATTCGGATACAGTGGACTATGTGTATTAGAGGTATATCTGATCGAATAGTGAATTCGGATCAGAAGTTTAGAATTGGAATCATATGTTCCAGATGTATGTATTGACAAGATGGTTTAAGTTTTAGAACTTAAAGAGGGAAATAAAAAATCTGGCATATTCAAGGAAATAGGGTTTTCAAAGTACGTTGGGGTTTGTTACAATTGCAAACGAAGAAGTGGAGTCGATGTGGAGTGACAAGCGAAAGGGTTATGTAATCGAATGATACCAGTGAAGAAGATCTGACTGTCTATGGAGAGGTAGATGCATTAAACAACACAGAGAAGTGGAGAATTGTTATCTAGTGAAAGAGTGAATGTGGAACAAGCGAATGGAGAACCATGAGTAAAGTGGAACAATGAACCGTTGCAAATTAAATAGTGAAATTGGTTTTGAAAACCACTAATTGTTTTCACATAGCACTAAGGTGGTAAGCGGTAATCATTGAAACGAACATGATAGCATTCAACGTGTGACACGTTTCATTGGCGGTAATTCAAAATCGGCTATCTTGCATGAGTTTGGGAAGATAATTTATCGGGGTTAATTCTATGTGATGGCCGTCCGATCAATGGTGGCAAGGATCTGACGGTGTTCGCGTTAGAAATTGTGCAGGAGTTAATGAGTGAAAAGGTATGTTAAATGACATGCATCTTTAGTGATGCGTCAGCGATCGGATGTATGGAGCATTAAGATCTACAAGGGATGTCTTATAATGAGGAAGGAAGATAAGTGAAAAGGAAATATGTGGGCCATATATGATGAGCCTCAACATATGTGCATCGGCGGAAATGGTGAGTTATAAACTTTATGTTAACTTTATATCATAAAGTTTAGTTAATGAATTTCTACAAAGGTATGCGAAGTATTGTGATGGTTCATAAAGGTATAACATAATTTCTATTATATTTCTGTTATAATAGAAATGAATGGAGAAAGGGTCGAGCACAAGTGTAATTAAACTTTGGATAAGGTAAGACATGCAGAAACATGTGTTGGGTTAATATTCAGGTGGATATTGCACGAATTTGAAGAAAATGCATTGTGGGTTTTAAACCATAGTGTATGAGCAAGGAATGTAATTCCGAATTAATAATTCTTTTATTTGGGTTTTAAACTAAAGTTCAAGGAAATATCAAAATGGGTTTTGGTATATGGTTTTAACCATCAATTGAAAAGGTGAGCTTCCACATTTAGAGTTTGTCCCAATTTAAGGATTATTTTGGGTTATGAATGAACCATGAAATTTTTATATGGCGAATGTGGGTTTTGCTGCTTAGACGGCATCAGTTTTCAATCCCAACTTTGGAGATGGATATGAATATGCAAGTCGAGTTTTTAAATCTTCCTTTGCAAATCCTGGCTCAGATTTCTATTCCAAGTTTGGAGATATTTCTATTCGAGTGACTGTTGTGGTGCTTGCAATTGTGATTTTCATCCAACAAAGATGGAATAAGCATACATTGATGCAGGCATTGAGATTAACATCAACTAAGTTAACAATCCCTGCATCAAGGATGTATGAGATGCTGCCATCAAAGACATTTGAAGATGAACTTGTTTCTGGTAGCAAAGAGAGAATCCATGTGCATTCTACTGCCGAGGATGAGTGAGGAATATAAGGGAATTGAAATCCATAATATAAGAAAAAAAAATACCCAACTTTTGTACAAATAAGTGTGAAGAGACTTGAAGTCTGACTATAAATACTGATGACAGCAGTAAAATAGTTTCTGTATTTCTGGTTAAATAGCAAACATTTATTAGATATAGCATGTAGTAGTTTAAAAAAATTCATAGAAGAATTTAGAAATTTCGGTAAAATTTTTGGCAAAGATTTTTTAAAATCTAGGTTACGGTTGTTAAAATTCAGTATTTTAGGTGTCTTAAGAGTATTTGATGGTATTGAATCCATTTACACCATAAAAAAAAATACAATTCAAACACCCCAACTACTTGATTTTTTGAAAATTATTTTATTCCAACAAAAAATAACAACCCAACTACTTAATTTTTTGAGAATTATTTTACTCCACCAAAAAATAATTATTAGTGTAAATTTATTTTAACTAAAGAGAAATTTTTAATTTGTATTCTGATATAATTCTTATTTACTCATAAAATGTCCATACTTAAAATTAATTTACATAAATTTTCATATACACATATTTCACACACACACACACACAGATATATATATATATATATATATATATAGATATATATATATATATATATATATATATATATATATATAAACATATTTCACATTTTAAAAAGACGGTTGCACTAATACTTATTAACTTAAAATGATTTACACAAAACACTATAGGAATTAGGCTTTATATATCTAGCTAACATGTAATTTGAATGTCTTGATGGTAATATTATTTTGTTTAAATTTTTATTTTGATTTTTTATATTATATATAATTGACATTTACAAAGCCCAAATTGTTGCAATTTATATTTATTATTAAATAGAAATAGGGATTAAAACAATGTATTTTAAGGGATTTTACCTCTCTTGGTATTTAGTAGATATAAAGATAACATGGCATAATATCAAAATTCTAAATCACAATTATTATGTATATGTGTTTTAAATGCATTTGATCCTTAGAAATTTACTAAATATTATTTATAATTGAAACACTATTATCAATAAGATAATCTTAAAAGTTAAATGAATAATAATGAAAATAGTAATGAGTTAATATTGTTCAATGATGAAAAGTATCAATAGTAAGAAAGTAATATAAAGCACTAATAGACAACATATTGATTTACTCAATTTATCCTCAATAGTGATTTACTCAACCTATCTCTTTTTCTTTCCAAAATTAATAGTTTCAGCTTCACTAGTCTTCAGGAAGAACCCCACGCATGACATTGATAAAAAGAGATTATTTCTTCCTTTGGGTTTTGACTTGATCAAATTGGAATTTTGAGCTCATGTGAACTTTTGATTTGAAGTTGGAGAAGTGGGAAAATTTTTCTCATGTATCCAAGCACCCCGCCCTCCATCACATAGGTAAGGGTTATATATTCTTTAGGAGTTAAGGTCATTCAACAACAAAACTTGAAGTCATTACAATGACATACTCGATACAAGCTCAACATGTCACTTGTTGGAATTGAAACTAGATGTGAAGGATAATAATCATTACTCCAACTACTCAAGATAAATCCAATTGAAAAGAGAGAAGTGAAACTTAAAAATGATCAAAACTATTTAAATTTATGCATTTTAGATTAGGAAATAAAATTTCACCAAACTATTTAAACTTGGTTGAACATTAGACTTAGGAAAATTAATGGTAGCTTGTTCATTTGAATCTGTTCCAAATGCATAAGGGGCAAGAGATCGATCCATTCCTCTCTAGATTTCAGAAGCTCGGTTTTTCCCAGGGGTACATTTGCATAGTCAGACACATGTAAGGGATGTACTATGGGAAAATATGTAAAGGCCACCTTTCATGAGAAGGAGAACCGAGTTTTGGGGATCCTTGAGAGAGTTCACATAGACGTGTGTGGACCATTCTCTGTTTCTTTTCACTTGGAGCCTGTGTAAGAATTTTCTTTTAATTCTTTGTAATGACTTGAGACTAGTATTTAATTGATTAGTTATCCATTGTCTTACTACTAAATTCCTTTGCTAAGTGTAATGATTTCTCTACAATTATATCCAATCAACTATTTCAAAAGTCTAAGAAAATATTTTTCATGTACCCTTTATTCCCTATATAAACATGAAAATCAATGCATATGATAGTATACTTAGATTTATGCACTCCACAAACACTAAAATCAATGCATTGTACCAAAAGCAATGTGGTAAACATCTTAGTAAAAAACTATCAACTTTATCTATCATCCACCATATTGCCTAGACACGGTGAGAGTATTCAAAAGGAAATTTATCACAGAGAGACTAAGCACAATAAATTTCAGAGTCAGCCCATATGGTCCAAGATATAGCACCAAAATTTTTTGCCTAAAATTGCTGACTTCTTATGTAATAACCCTACCAATTTATGATGTAAATATATGTACCTTGATATTAGGCTAGTGAGTGGGAGTCATTTTGCAAGCATATATATATATATATATATATATATATATATATATATATATATATATTGGGGTCAATGTGCCCAAGCATATATGCCAATTTTGGTTATGTGGCGAGAGGGCTAGGATTGTAAATATGATGTAACTAATGCACATATTTATCTAATAAAATAATATAAAATAGTTTAGGTGCAAATCCCACTCCATGGTAAAGAGTATGGAGGGTGTGCAACTCCATGGTGACAAAAGGAAACAGTGTTGGATGGAAGGTGGTGGTGATAGGGACACCTGGGACCCATGTGCCTTTGGTGTGCCACATGGTTGATAGACGCCATGTAGTTATTGGAAATTAATAGGGAAAAACATTATTAAACATAAAACACATCCTTATGCACAAATAAATAACATGTATAGTAAATAAGGGACATAATTGAAATGCACATCAGAATTATCAACATTTTAAACATTTGTACATAAATCACATAACTAGTGTTTTAGCATAAATTATATAAACAATGTGACACATAAAATGTAAAAATTATTTTGGAAAAATAAAATGACTGACTACGAGCTCTCCACATTTCGCCTCACCATAGATCACATGGTTCATGGATTTCAACCGTGGCTCATGCCCAAGCGAGGGCTACAACTCAAAAACAGTAGTAAAACTAGAAACGACCATACCTCCATGGCCAAGGTGCCAAACCAAAAAGCATGTCATTATAGGACTCCAAACACCCTCCATACCATTAACTGTCAAGCTTCTAACCAAAGAGTCATGTTACTACGGGGCTATTCAAGTACCCTTCTGGCCACAAACCCAAAAAAATCCTATTTGGTAGCAGAACCCAAGCTCAAGGCTCCCCAACTTGTTGTTGAGGACCAAAATTCCAAACCATCATCTGGAAAATCATCATAATCAAATTATACATCATCATAATAATCATGATGCCTCTAGGAAATTGTGTGTGTTTACACATGCCTAGAGTCATCATAATGATTATGTTGATGACATTGACCTCAAAATATATAACACAAATGCATAAGCACATAGGCCCATAAAATAACTTTGGCTCACCAGCCTAACCGTAATACACATATATCTCACAAGCTTAATATCATTATACATATATTTCCATCACCATAAACGAGCATGAGTATTATATTCCTCTCCGCCCCCTCTCCCCCCACTCCCACTTATTTAGTGCATTTTCCTCAATGCAACATATGTCCATAATCTAAATTTTTTATTGCAAAGTGATTTCATCTCCCACTATGTAGCTACAAATCCATGTCCTTACGCATGGCTTCATCTTGGGACGTCCTCCACTCTCAATGCCAATTGTACAACAATAGGTTCTAGAGGTCCCCACACTAATCAGCATACAAACTTAACCCCATCATCATCCCAACTAAAAGACATCAAACAAATGACATTAATACCTGCAACAGATAATCCTCACATATGTAAGTATATATATAATGACATATTCATATATATTTTCTTTATTTTCTTCAACCAGTGTAATAATCAACCAATTACATACAATCATTAATAAAAGAAAATCATGAAGAATAAAATTTCATGTAGTGCAAAAATCCATCATTAAAGGAAATTTCAACCTAAAAGTGGTCTCCTACGGAAAAAGAATAAAATAATAGCTATGAATTTTGGAGGGAAAAGAAGAAAACTAGTTTTTTATTTATTGTAATAAAATAATAGCTA